>PNEQ01102827.1:5435-36797 GCA_003012365.1 Medauroidea extradentata
ATACAAAACTTGAAAACCAGTTAACATAAAGAAATGAAAAAAATCATATCAAAACTACGCGTTACTGTCTATGGCCTGTAGCATTTAAAACCCGTTACAAAAAATGTTTATGTTAAATAAAAAATTTCAAAATTTAAATTTTTTTTGGTACTTTTAGAAATTTATTTTAAACACAGAAATATTTTATAATGTGTTTGTACATGCTTCAAGCCGTAGACGGTGACGTGTTGTTTTGATGAGATTTTTTTCATTTCATTATATTTACTGGTTTTCAAGTTTTGTATGAAGTAAAAATATGCAAATTTTGACTTTGAACTGACACTACGGGAAATCTAGATGAGCTAATTTTTTTCCGTTAGATATAAATGTTCTCTGAAGTAATGTCTACAAAACTAACACTATTTTATACAAATATAAAATTATGAATTTTTCCCCACTTGAACGCCCTTAAGCGGTGACCATATAATTTCATTGGTGGTAAGTCTGCAGCGAAGTTCACTGCACGTTCTTGAGTTTCACACACATACGGCAAGGAAGACAGTCTGAAAAGACAGATTTTAGTTATGTTGGAGAGCATAGGAACCGTGATAATACATTACATACGCCAGTCAACGACAACCTTTCCACTTTTGCCTCACACACAAACACAGCCTATCAAGGGAGGTATGAACCTGTTGTCGTTGATGGGAGTTTACAATTATCGTCCGTGTTACGTATATTCGTTGTGTTGTTTAGTCTACAACCATTTCTGTCTTGCTGTGTTCATTTGTGTTGTTTTTGTTCATCACTGTCGCCATTTTCATACTTCTTGTTTGGACCTTTACGGTTTTGACTTTTTTTTTTTTTTTCGTTTCTATTGTATGCCAATCGTACATTCCTATTCCGAAACTACTTGTGTGCTTGTTGTCTACATCATCCATTTCCGGCTCCCTTAGTTTGTTTCTTCGTTTTATTTTTTGCTTGCTGTTGAGTTCTCTGCGACTCAGCAAGATTCCCTAGCAACGGCGCATATCCAACAACACACTTCAGTTTGTCACTTCTGTAATGTTGGCAGAGATCTCTCAAAACAAGTCGGCACAACACTCTTAGAAGACCTCCTGGACAACGTTCCACGACTCTGAGACACAACTATCTGAGAAGGTCCAACGACAGCTGAACCCGATGGCAAAGAATAATACTCAGCAACGTTTTCTCTCCCAAGGAGAGTTCTGAAGACGTGGTTTTCGTAGTGCCGTGCGAAATGCCGCTCGTCGTTGGTTCGAATCCAGCTTCAGGTACGGGATGGTAAAAATTCGAGTTTCTGGTTCACATGTTCTGCTCCCTCGACGGAATGGCGCGGAAGCGTGTAAGCAGGCAATAACAATAGTATGTTATCGTAGCAGCGCAAGTTCGCGCTCAGTGGAGCCAGAGACTTAGCTGGTGTACAACACGCCGTATTTCATTCCAACTGAACGAACTACTCTGCAACACCGTGTCCGTACAAGCCAAAACAAAACAACGACGAGAGCTCCTTGACTTGATGCACGACGTGGTTCGTGGATCTTGCCTCTGCCGCCAATAGCTTTGCGCGGCGCTGAAGTCATCTACGTCGAAGGCCGCGTTTCTATTGCCTTAGTAATCAAGTAATCAGTGCGTAGTCAGTTTCCGAAACTGACAAATTACCAAATATTCGTGTGGCTGCGGTGTAGTGGTCTGAGCACTCGCTTATCCTCGGGGTACTCTCGTGTTACCGGCCCCTCCATTCAAAAGCAGTTATTCATCAGCTCTAACGACCTCGTCAATCGGCTAACGATATTAGCACATATGTCAGTAAATATGTATCAATTTTAATGTTTCAAATCATGTAATTATTCTTTAATACCGACTTTACGAGTTAAATATTTCACTCAATTACGAAGAAAGATCGAAAGTTAACACAGTTTTTTCTAGGGATTTTAAATTTATTTCAAACCATACTTTTACCTCTGATGTAGTAAGTTGTGCTGCATAACATACATCAGGGTTTACTGTATGCTAAAGGGTTGGAACGTTGCGTCAATAATAATAGTTATAATAAGAAGAAGAATAAATACAAACAAGGAAATCGGTACTAATTGGACCACGCAAGTCGCCTAAGGAAAACTGACCGTTCATGTAGTCCCTTTGTTACGCTGGCGTGCTGTGGATACTGAAAGACACAAATATACGGTATTTCATAATAAAATTAATTAACACTTCTAACAATCTGTTTAAAAACGTCACTTAACTATCTCACAACGGCTCTCCGACATCTACTTTGCAGTTATAACTGGGCCTGTTGTAGAGAGAAACAATGCTACACATAAACGATAGCCAATGTTGATATGAAACATTCAGTGTTATATACATCACGTTGAAGCCTAGCAAACAGTCAACTATTCCCGCGATTTTACAATGTCTAACTATACCGACAGCTTATTAGTGTCGTCATTATATACGGTTACATCAAGAAAACTGCTTGGGTTAGTTGTGTTTCCTAGTCACGTGACCAAGTTTTCTCGACCACTAATGACTCGTCAATAGCGAGGTCATTCAAAACAGACAACAGGCAGGCGAGAGAATCAGGAATATAACGCGATGCGGCTATGTTTGAAGTAGGGCCACGATTCCCTACTTACGTTTTTAGCCTATTTTCGGAAGAAAAAAGTAGGCTTATGTGATCACCTTCCTGGCTGCGCGCGAAGTGAATTTAGTGTATTTCGTTCATGCAGTATAGCCTACATAGTTTCAAAATGACAGCAATTGTTATATTTTTATCACACTATGTTTAATCTGAGGAACTATTTCATCTAATTCAACAAACTCGATGTAAGCTCATTTTACTTTTGAGTATTTCGATCATGCTATGTTCATGTTTTCAAAATGGCGGCCGTGTTTATATTTCTAGCATAATATGATATACCCGCGAGAATAATTTTCAGAATTTCATCAAACGTGGCCCTACAATATTTCGTTCATCCTATGGTCATATTTTTAACGGCGGCCATTTTTTTAAATCTTTGTATAATACGACTTATTTCAGGAAATATTTTTCTGAATTTCATAAAATTTAGTACACATACTTAGTAAGCTGACTTGACTTTTGTATATTTGATTCATCCTGTGATAATTTAATTTTTTTTTAAGCACAGTTTGACATACCTGAGGAAATAATTTTTTCTTTTTATTATTCATATACAGACTACTTAGTACGCTGATTTGACTTTCGTATATTTAGTCTAGTGTTTGTATTTTCATAATGGCGGCAATTTTTCTAGTTTTAGCATAATATGACATCTCACGAAACATTTTTCCGAATTTCTTCAGATTGGGAACACATTAGATTACTTGGCTGTCCTGACTTTTTTGTATTTCGTTCATCCTGTGATTATATTTTTATAACGGTGCCACATATATACATAAGTACTTACACACAAAGCTATACTTAGCATCATACAACATGAAAGGAAATACTTTTCCGAATTTCATCAAAAATTGTACACATGCATTACCCATTAAGTTCACGTGACCTTTTTTTTTTGTTTATTACGTATTCGAATTTTAAAAATAGAGGTTATGTGAACATATTTGGTTGCACGAAGGAAGCATTTTTCAGAACTACTTTATACCCGGAACACATCATATAGTATTTAACAAGGCGTGCCGGTCTCCGTAAAACCATTTCACCTCACCTTTACAAGGTGACTTAGATTTTACGATTTTGTTCATGCCCTGTTCGTATTTTCAAAATGTCGGCCAATTCACCATATTATGATTACAGGAGATACAGTATCTAAGAAACCACTTATCTCATACAGTACGTAGTACATTAAATTATGTTTCGTAATATATACCACCAAATTTTGAAGATTTCACAGCATTAACACATCATTTCTAACACATATATATTAAGTCAAGAACTGCAGGGCAGATAGAATGCCAATGAAATATTTATAAACTTAAACCATCAAAAGTTTTTATTGTTATAGGTGCACCATATTAGAAGGTAGAATAAAAATTTAATATTCCTAGATGTACGTGGGCGATTTTAACTTTTTGGATTAATTTACACCCACTTTGGGGTAAGCAGACTTATAAGTTTTGCTGGAAACTTCTTGTTTTCCCTGCAAATATTACAAAATTCTGAAAGGGAACCTATATCGGAAAACCATCACATAGAATGGTTAATTTTTTAACTACCTATAAAACTTGATTTTATCAAAGCAAAAAATTTTATAACGGTAAATATGAACCCGTGGTCTTAATGATCATTTCAGCATTCACCTGGAATGATATCGAAAAATAATTCAGGCAACATGTAAAAAAAATCCGTTGATTTTTACTGAAGCGTTGGTCAAGTAACACTGCAGCACTGTTATTAAACGAGTGTTTCTCAATACACTTGGCCTCTAAACTATCAGTAAAAAATAATCGGAACTGATTTTAGCTGCAACTAATTTCCAAAAACACGGAACCTGTTTTAACAAGTAAACACTGTAGTTTTCACAACTGAGGACAACAAATTTTATACGGACGGCACAGGACATTGACTTTTTTTTTTAAATACTGTATGAAACGTACGGGTATTTTGAAGGCCACAAATAGAAACCCAGCTTTGTGATCAAATATGGCGCTAAGTGATGAGTTCCGGAGAGTAATTTCTGACCTGGAAATGACATTACATTTATTCAGCACAAAATAGAGTCCGAAAACAAAGCCTCGCTCTGGCATAGTATTTGATCGCCTGATCGGTAGAAACCGGCAAAATTCGCGGGTTCACTGAGCTGTAGGCTAGCCTCCAAGAATGTATGTGAAATCGTGCAGACAACAGCTGTTTACTATATTATGGCACAGTGAAATGGGCCTGTATTCAGTTACAGTTTTATTATTGGCTCAGCTATTTCCAGGAAATGTCGAGTAAGTCAACAGCCAATTATGAACGTGATACAGACCTGTAGCTGCTGGAATTATAGCTTGCGCCTAAAAGAAAACGCGAAATTTTCAGGTCTCTACTGATCGGCAAAAGCTGCTATACGCTATAATATTTATTTCCCTTTATAAACTTCATTAAAAAAGGATATTCCAACAAATGATTTTAACATTAATTTAGATCTCCTCCCGCTCATAAAAAACATTTCAAACGGACTCGTGCTGACCGCAGACAAGCCACACAGACGTGGCTGTGACATCGCGAAGTCGCCAGCCTGGGGAGATTGTCGCGGGAGAGGGTCGGGGGGAGAGGGGGAGAGGGGTGAACGACGCTCGACGAGACGCCAAATGCGACGCGCTCAGTCAACAGCGTCTAGTGAGGGAGAGAGAGGAGAGGGGGCGGCCTCGAGCAGCGCCAATATTGGCGGCCCAAGAATACAGGCGGGAGATTCGAACCCGATACTCAAGGGAGGGCTCGAAGTGCTCTCCACGACATGAAGGACTCTCTCACCAAGCACCAAGAGGCCCCGCAGTCACTGGGAGGCCCGTCTGTCCCTTCCTCTTCCACCAAGCCTCTCTAGAAGCCGTACCTCTCTCTCCTCCTTGGACGACTCCTGCAGGTATATTATGTAACGTCACCTCTGGTCAAGATGATTACCTGCGCTGCGACTGTCTTTATATTTCATTTTATAACACTTCACTTTAATCACAATCTCAACGTACTTGGCAGTGCTCTGTAAACCTTCATACATATTACATGTTCTCAGTTTTCATAATTATTTTAATCATAATTGTTAGTTTTTAGATTATCGATCAGTAAAGAGGATTATTTATCGCGGGAAAACTTGATTGTTTGCTGGGTTTCAACACGCGTTCAGTTTATTAGAAGATGACTGGCTTTCGCTTTTATGTGGAGTTGCCCTATTTGACTGAGCCAATAAGAATCCCGCTGTTGTAATATTTGGTGCCTATGCTATTACTGGTTTGCAGAAAGCTACGTTGTGTCAGATGTTACATCACCTAATAATAATATGTGTTGTAATTAACTACAGCGTTTTCAAGGGTATGTTGGCACAAACATTTTCGCTATATATCATCCTCTCTACCGGTTAGAAGTTATCGATTTCATTTATTTCTCAATGCACTAATAAGAGACAGCAGCACAGCACTATACTTTAATCATTCCAAGGTTGCAGCAGAAATAAACATTGGCACTGGCGCGTTTTCAGCCATTGACTTGCTGGTTAGTTAACAGTGTTGTTGCAGCAGGAAATAGTTCCGATGCTATAGTGCTATGTAGAGCCACGATTTTATGGCGAAAAGATTTTTGCAACATTTGGTTTCGATGCGTCATGTGCACACCTGCAGCTCTGCTACATCGTCTGTGGTTCGATGATTTTACCCTCACTGGCCTTGACAAATTAAAGACGTACAGACTCACAATAATCTTATTATGATTGGTGCAGTCAAATGAGAAACGTGTCTGAACATAGACACGCTGCCAATAACCTTGAAACAGAACTGCCGATGTGCACGTGAGTCACTGAAACAAAGTGGGGCAAAAATCTTTTCGCGACAAAATCGTGGCCCTAGTGCTATGTTATAGTTCAGACGTAGTGATTTAAACGTTCAGTTGCCGTTTTTAATCCTCTGTTATATAATATCACGTTTCAAATTTTATTATAATTATCTGCAGATGTTTGAATTTTATTTCGGAAACCTGGATATAGATTTTTCACTCACTGAAGCAACGCTAAAATTTTCAATAAATTACGTTAGTTCGTGAGAGCACGTGAAGTAAGCCGGGCTAAAAATAATACGCATATAATTATTGTCGGTGAAAAATATACCGCTTTTTATTTTCTTTGTCAACCCACAACATTGATTGCCTTGACTCGAGAAGTTCAACAGAATAGGCAGAAATAACATAATTCTAATTCCGTTTGTATCATTATGCAAAACATACATGCAAGATGCCATTTATAAACTTTAACAAGTTCCATATCCTAAAATTATAAGTAATTTTTAGAGACCCTGGTTTTTCGCGAAAAGAATTTTGCCCCACTATGTTTCCGTGCCTTACGTGCACATCTGTAGTTCTGCTTCGTGGTCAGTGATTGGTAGAGCCGCGATTTTATGGCGAAAAGATTTTCGCAACATTTGGTTTCGATGCGTCATGTGCACACCTGCAGCTCTACAACATCGTCTGTGGTTGGATGATTTTACTCTCACTGGCCTTGGCAAACTATAGACGTACAGACTCACAATAATCCAATTCTGATTGGTGCAGTCAAATGAGAAACGTGTCTGAACAAAGACACGCTGCCAATAACCTTGAAACAGAACTGCCGATGTGCACGTGAGACACTGAAACAATGTGGGGCAAAAATCTTTTCGCGACAAAATCGTGGCCCTAGTGATTGGATATTTTAACTGTCACGAGCCTTGGGACTCTACCGGCAAATTACAGACGTGTGTTGCTGCATGAACATTATTGTAATTGGCTCTGTCAAACGAGATACGGCTCTTCACATATACACGCTGCCATTAACCATAAAGCAGAATTGCACATGTGTACGTAAGGCACTGAAACAAAGTGGGGCAAAATTCTTTTCGCGAAAAACCAGGGTCTCTAGTAATTTTATATCAAAAGAAGATAATAATAAATAAAATTACTGTACACTGTAAAAAAAGGTGTGTACTTTGAAGACGAAAATCGTTGGAAAGGTAGTTTAAAAAGTACTACAAAAGATATTTGTGCAAAGATATGCGTCTAACGAGGGAAATGATTGTAGAACTACAAAAGTGGCAAGTAGGTTTGCAAAGATTTTTTGTAAATGTACAGTAGTTTTACGGTGTAGTAGGTATATCACGGTTAAGATATATAAACTTCTTCCCAAAATTAAAAACTATAATTATTAATTGTAATATATAGTTGGTGGCGAAACGTGAGTCGTAGATAACTTGACATTTCACGCAAGGAAATTCCCAGAGCAATGGCAAAGGAATTTACGTACGGTTATCTTGAAGGTATGGTGAAGTCAACAACATTGATCCAACATGTCTCTAGCGCGCTGCTAGACAGGATTGGATACTTGGAGAGGTCAAAAGAAAAAAAAGAGAGCGCCAAAAGTTATTCAGTAACAAGGAAACTTCAAGTTGAAGTAGCTTCAACGGAGATAAATGGTTGAACGCGACTCAGCTGCACCCAAGATGGAAAGCAATGCTAGGTACTGCAGACAAGCAGAGCGGTGATTGTGTATCTTTGCGCGCATGGGTAAATGCAGCGAGCTTGTTAACATTTTTCGATGATATTCCAACTCCGAAACGGACGCCTAACTTCACGGCCTTGCTGGGAGTTAACTACCTGAAGAAACTTCTGGCTGTGATAAAGAAGTAACTTCTACTATTAACTGAAGAAATAAAAAAACTTTATTTTTTGGACACCACATATATTTTAGAGGCAATTCACAAGATAAGTTCGGCCTAGCTAAAAGAGCTACTTACGAGAACTACCGTGTGTGCGCATGCGTGTAAAATCCACATAACTATGAAGTGCTGTAAAATTCGTGTTATACGTAAAAATTATAATAATATATCGTTAAAATTTCAGGAGATCAATACTAATTTCTATTCCACTTACAGATTAAATGTATATCTTAATCGACTGTTTCTGTAAGTTGTGAAACGATTCCCCACATTCAGTTGTTATGGTAGGAATTCGTTATTCTAATGAACGTCAGTTAAGACAATGTAATGTATAGAACGTTTCAGGTTTCATGTAATCATAACTAAGAACTGCATACAGGAACAAACAGTACTAACGATAATTTTTTAAATGTTGGAGATTTCGTATCATGTAGGTCAAATTGTTCATGTAACAGAAATTATCATATTTATTCCAAGAGTTAATGGGCAAAAGAATGTCATTTCATTAACACGGAATATAAATTCGTTTCGGAAAAAATGCAAGCACAAAGGGCCTGATACCACAGATTTTTATAACTGAAACAACTCGTGTTTATACCTCAAACATATGGCCCACACTGCATACTCGACATTCAACTATATCTTGGCCGTATGCATTGAACTGCTAAATACTCTGAAGGAAAAAAAAAAACCAGCGGGCAGGATAGAATTGATTAATTTGTACTAATATCGCAGTTTTGCCTTGGTTCGTATATTTTGGTATTATTTCATTCAACCCACGCATTCCTTCCTAACAGGTTAGCACAGCGTCACCAGACAAGAATATACATGTAATTTGAGGGGTATGCCACACTTGGTTTCCTGAGAAAATGAAAGGACTACATCCCGTGATACTTTCCATTACGACACCACACATGAAAACCAAAGTTATTAAAATAGAATACTATTTAGTTTCAAAATACTATTTAACATTCAGGGGCAAAATTATGCACATAGCATACGACTTTTAAACGGACTGTTTGTTATGATGTAATTGGTTTTGAGTAAAATCGTGAACATGCGCCATTGCCGCACAATGTGATCCCAGGAAACCAGAAAAGAGAGAGAGAGAAAATACAAGGAAAACTATAAGCCAAGACACGCTGTAGTCAGAACATGCAATGTATATAATAACAATTCATAATCAATCTGGCAAGGCTTAGATACAACACAAATAAATATATGCCATTTTGCTGTACCTGACATTTACTACGTTTTCATACAGTTTTGAAAACAAATCCGAGTATTGAATCCCAACTGAGTAAGATACCTGTCTACACGCAAACTTTAGATCCGATTGAAACCGATTTCAGTTCGTTGGACAAATTTGTCTGTGATAATGCTGTTAGAATTGAAATTTACGTTGGCTGACATGAAATAAATAAATCCACACAGTCGTCTGTTTATTTTTCTTTTGGCTACACGCGTAATTAGATTGCCAAGGAAAACGAAATGGATAAAAGAATATTATTGTTACTCATGATAGTATGATAAATATTATTCAGCACATTTCATTTGCACCTGCCAACAGAAAATCTGAAGGCCAACAAAAACAACTGCCGAATGTGTGTTTGTTTACTTTCGATTCGTTTTCCGTACGATCCGCGTTTCAATGACATTTTACGCCCGACTCAATCCGATACGATCTCAATTTTTGGTGTAACGACCTTGAGACTCAAATCGATTTGAATCCCGTCTCCATGAGCGTTTTCAAAACGGTAAAAGGTTTGAAATTGACTTCAAAATGACATGGAAACGTAGTAATAATTTCTTGTAGAACTTATGTATCTTAATTTTATAAATGGTAAGCTATGTACTGACCACAGCTGATTTTGGTTCGCTTTCATTGTTTTTTCCCCTCACTTTGTTTTCTGGGATGCCACTGTGTTGCAAATATTCTGAGATAGTGAACAACTGGTAGGGTCTTTAGCTGCCTGTCTCGTTACTCCGTTTGATGCTTTAGTACAATTTGACAACTACTTATGGGTTATTATTTTGTAATGCGTGTCACAATGTAGACACAATTTACAGTAAAAATGACTAAATGAACATCTCGGAACATCTTAGAAATAAAAATACTGACTAACATAACATAGACACACTGGAAAATCGCGGGAATAGTTGACTGTTTGCTAGGCTCCAACGTGATGTATATAACACTGAATGTTTCGTATCAACATTGGCTATCGTTTATTTTTAGCATTGTTTCTCTCTACAACAGGCCCAGTTAGAACTGTACAGTTTGGACACACAGCGTGTGTGATTTGTCCCAAAACTGTTCACACGTGTCACGGTTAATATAATACAGTTTATTGGAGACTATTTTAAACATTTTCGCGATTTTCCAGTGTCTCTAAGCATAAGATATCTACAACACTCAAAAAGACATGCCCTAAAAAATTGTAAGCACTACTGAAGCTATGCGAAACATCATACAACCTACACCAGTACAGAAAAATCACGAGCTCCGTTGTCTTTGAAATATTGTGACTGGTGAGTGAGTGACGATATTTTGGTTATTGCTTTTAAATCCAGGTTTTCAAGACTGACAAGGGTGATGTCAGGTACGGAGTAGCGGTGTAATTAAAGGGCGGAGGGAAACAGAAGATCCCTCAGAAAACTCGCCGACCAATGGCATCGTTCGGCACGGTTCGAAAATCCGGGAATCGAACCCGGCTCGCCAGGGCGGAAAGCGCCCATTGTTTGAGATACTGGAAAATCGCGAGGATATTTCGTGCCAACGCATTTTTCAAAACAGTGCAGCATCCTGCGCTTTATGCCATTGTAAAACTGTTTTATGGCAAGGTTTATCCGTTTACAAATATTCAGTGGTGCCGCACTCGTATCCGAACAGGCTCAGTCAAATGGGGACTTGCTAATAAGGAAAGACGTCAGCAAAACACGCGTTACATTGAAGCCTAGTAAACATTCAATTTCTCCCGCGGCAAACTAGCATCTCTGTTGTAATGACAATCGTCGAAAGAGTTGCTGGCAAGACTTCGTACATAAAATATGTGTTTGAATGTATACCAGTGATCTCCGTACATACGGTATCTTCTTTTTTTTTTTTTTTTTTTCAGAAAAAAAATATCTGTAGACGCCACGTGTTATAGGTCTTTCAGGATAAAATGAGCACTAAAAATTCAACATGTAAAATTATCACTAGCCGTTATTGCATATTATTCAACGTTAAAAACAGTTCCCTTACTGCTTGTTTTAGTAGGTAGCGATATACCGAACATAGTTTCGCGTCTTTTCCCACTAAAACACAATAATACTGAAATAAATTCAACCGAAATCGACATTCTTATAATTTACATAATTAATAAAATGTTCTGTAACAAACTTTAAAGTTCCTACCGACTACACTATTTATCTCATACACGCAAGCACCCAAGTTATGCGTCCAGAGAGGTTAGACATTTCTCTTCTTTAGCCGTTACGCGCGGAAAGATACGAATTGGCTAAAAATAGAAATTTTTCACGGTTTTTGCAAGTGTTCAATTCACTTTATCCCGAACCGACTATACTTGAGTCCTGCCGTACGTCATTTCAAAGAAACAACTAGTGAAATGGATAACAATGGCATTTTTAAGGTTTCAGCGCCAAATTTCCTGAAGGTAAAGAGAAAATTAGATCCTCGCATCTGTAGTTCCATTCTTTGGGCTTTGTACACGCGCAGTGATATCACACAGTTGCAGATCTCATTTGCGAGCTACTGGACTACAACGAGCATGATTTGGGAAGCACGCTGGCTGCAAGGTCGACTTTTGCTAGTACAGCACTTGCCTCCGTTCGTTAACTAGATAAAAAAAATCTCATTTTAAACTCTACTATCATACCTAAAGTACCTAAAGGGTGAACCCGTACAGTTACTACAACCCTGGAGGATCGATCCAACAAAATAATGACTTAAAAGGGCGTATTAATTCCCAGACAAGAAAGGCACGTACCTACCAGCTCAAGGTCTAGCGTCTTGGACATAAAGTTAAGGACGGGCAAAGAGGCGAGGTTGTAAGGCAGCTTCGAACCACATGCCACGGGTTTTAATCCCGAGTAAGCGAACCCGAGCGAGCCGTTCCGTTCGGATGACTACCCCTGCCGTAACAACCTAGGCGTCGACACGCGCGACGAAACAAACTTGTGGGGCAGCTCTAGCACGTCGGACACGCATTCGGGAGGACGTAGGTTCGATACCCGGCTCCTACCATCCTGATTTCAGTTTTCCACACGGTTTTCCGAAATCGCTTCGGGCGAATGCTGGGAAGGTTCGAATACAAAGGCCATGGCCGAATCCTCCCCAAGTTCCTGCCATTGTTTCACGTTGTGTGTCTAAGAGCATATCCTGGGGTGGGAGAAAGCACCAGGGGCGCGTGCCCCCCTCCCTCCGTCAAGGCCCAAAAGATTTTCGTTTATTATTAACACTGTATGTATTCAAAAATACAATGGTAGGCTATCATAGTAAATCATGTACTGTGAATGCATTTTTATAGATACAAACTATCAGTGGCGAAAAAAGTGAGGGGCAAGCAACTAAGCGCCTGCCCCCAAATTTCTCAAATAAAGAATTTGGACCTGTTTTACAAATTTAAATTTGATTCAACGTAAACAAAAATCACGTTGTTACATGATCCAAGAACCATAAAGAAATGTGAATACTATATTAGATCACGCATGTTAAAATACCTTCATCAATATTTGGGTGCCCATTTAGTATTATTTTTGGTGTCCTTTCCCTTTAGCACATTTAAGGGAGGGGGGGTGTATACCTTGCCCCCCCCCCCAGGTGTTTCGCTACTGCAAGTTGTGCTGTATTTATTAGTTTCCGTGCCTCCACCACGCATTTTTGGTGTAGCCCTGTTGTGTCACCGTCTCAAAGATGACCTCGCTGTAGGCGAGACGTACAGCCCACCAAGACTATTGACTTGTGGGGCAGTTTACCCGGGGAGGGCAGAGAGAAGGGGAGACGGAATGCAGGTCGGGTCCGCGGAGGAACGGCGACGGACGGCGCACCCCTCTCCACCCAAACAACTTGGCCCAGAGGGTAAACGGCGATAATAAAGTGCGGCCGCAACAAGGGGAATATTTACCGCACTCACGCCCTTGCTCGCGATGTAGACGAGCGAGCCAGCCAGCCCTCGGTGTGATCAATAGCTCGCAGCACTTACCACCCTCTCGTCCCGACCCAGCCCTTCTACTCCGCGTCGCGACGCGCCGGCAAAACACAAGTGCATTAGCCGGGCCGAGAGCAGCGCAAAAACCAGCCATTTCGCATCATCAATAATTTCATGTTTTTCCAGGGTTTGAGGGGAGGGCGAGCTTCATGCTGAGGTATGGGGGTGGGGGTGGTTTACATTGAAAGAAGGGTGAGGAAAATAAGAGGGTGGGGCAGGGCCCATACTCAGTTGTCGGGTGGGGGCACCCTTACCACATCACACGAATCTCTGAAAGGGGCAACCCTTCTCTATATAAGTTGCGAAAAATCGAGAAAATTTGTGAAATTCTTATATTTGTTTGAAGAATGTTTTGATTTATAACTAAATTGGGGGGGAAGGAGAGTAAGTGTTCTACTGTAAACGACCCCCTAACCCCTCCACTTTTTAAAGTTATTGGTGAGGGGAGGGGAAAAGGCAGATGCCAACAGGGCGAATCACAAGTGGTGCCCACGACGATCACGTTATGTTATATTCAGTGGCACCGTCTGATATTTGTTTTAAACAGTTATTAGGTATACTGTTTTAGCAACAGTGCGCACCTAAAAATACGCGATAAAAGTTAGTAAATTAGTTTCAGCTACAAACAAAATCTAAACGCATGAAATCAGGGGGGGGGATGCTACCGTAGTTGTCCGCGAATATTTTAAGAATTATTACTGATGTTAAACGAGTTATGCGCGTCTTCACTGTAGGAATATATTGTGTTTGTATGCCTGAGAGAGCGCTCTCTCAAGAGAATGCAAAAATGTGTCTTACTTAGCCTTCTCTTCTACAGTATGTATCAACAGTCCCATTACACCCCTCGGAATGGATGAAAGACGTGCACTATGTCATTTTAACCAAACATATATTATAAATAAGATGTGGCCATCATTTACCCCAGAGATCTGTGTGCTCATCGCTGTATTCATGGAATGACCTGAACTCCTCTGTAAAATGGCTAGTGTAATGCTAGCAAATGCATTTCAAACTGCTTGTTTAAGTTCCTCAGTTTTCTACTACCGTGTATTTGCAACAAGCTATACTCTATTTTATATAAGTTTGGATAAATCTGACAGCAACTTATGGGCAATAATTTGTAATTTTTTTTGTGTCACTACATAAGACAAACTTAGTACAAATGCTGAAACGAATATCTCAGGTTCAGTTTAGAACCAAAAATGACTTGTAATGTGCCAAAAATCTTAAAATTCTGAATATTATTGCCCATAAGTTGCTGTCAAATTTATCCTGTTGGACCAGATTTCACCAAGAAAGCTCAAACGTTTCAATCGCGGAACAAACCAATCTTATAACATGGAGAGATCGTAACTTGATTGATAACCTACTCACGAGAGTCATTATCATTTAAGAGGGCGTGGTACATAATTCAACGCTAAAAAGCAATAATCTATAACTGTGGGTTTCTTGAAGCCAATTTGCAAAAAATAAATAATAACAATAACAGACAATAGTTTTAGAAAACGTTTTAAACAAAATTATTTCCAGTGTTACGGATTTCTGAGGCACAATATCTGACGCCGGAATCTCGTGCATTTAACTGCGGCGTAAGAGATCACGCGTAACAAATGAGTAATTCTGGATAAATATTTACTCATAAAGTTGGCAAACCATTATCTAGGATTGTCATTGCGTATTTTATCCATATTGGCTTCGAAAAAAAGCGTAGCAAACAATTAATGTTGTCAGCGTTTATTTATCTACCACGCACTCTTAAGGTGGAGTGTCAGACAATTTTGTTGTATTTTCAGTTTTTGAGTCATAACATTGAGACAAATACTGTGTTTTGCTGATGTGTTTTTGTAATTTTACTTCGTAATTGTAATATTATATGTTTTGTAATGTTACCGCGGGGAGGCGTTGTTTTTCAAGTATGGTCAGCTGAGGTTGCACGCGCAGCGCTGGTGCGCGAGGGACAGGCAGAGCCGTAGCGCCGAGGAAGACGAGAGACTGACGTTCGACGGGGACTGATGTGGTTGGGCCGAGGTGGTCGAGCAAGCCTCGAGGAGTAATTTCGAAACTAACCAGCGGGACAGTGTGGGATGTAGAGCTAATGTGGAATGCAGATGTTTCGGCTGGTTTGGACGAATGCATAGCTCTTCTATAACATTGGTTCCCTTCAACTCACTCGGAAACAAAACATTTCCGGACCCATGTTGTAATACTGCCTTGATATTTTCTACATATGGATGAGTCACACCACCACACTTTAAACACCATGTATATTAGGCATACATCAAAATGGGTTACAGCTCAAAACTTTTCTCACGTGCTTTTAAACTCGGGACATTTCAAAGAATTTTTTCCCTACGTGTCAGCACTGAGTGAATGAAATACACGTCATATACTGCAAATACTGACCCACCACATTTAATTTGCATAAATTTTCTCTCCATACATACATGGGAACAAAAATGTGTTAAAAAAAAGTCTCATGCCAGAGAATAATTTTATTTGCGAGCTAACGTCGCCCTTATTGACTTAAACGTGCCAAGTCAGGCACGACAACAAAGTGAACCACTTGTCAAAGTCTAAAGAAGTATATTTCACACATGCAACTACCAACAAGGTATTTTTGACATTAATTCAAGACGTTTCAATAAGTGTAAGAAAAAATCCTGAAAATATAATCTGCGTAGGTACAAACTGCACAGAAAATAATGTCAAAATTGGAAGTGTTGTTAGAATCGTCGTACTAGGTCATGCAAACCTAACGGCGTATTTCTTATTCTCGGGAAGTATAGTCATACCAAGGCAATCACGACGCAACACCAGATTTCGTGGGCGTCCGAAATTCCTCGAGGAGGTTTTCTCCCTCTGCAAGCAACTGCTCTCTTATTGTGGACTTTCAAGTTCTGTCAGCTCGCCACAAGCGCTGGCACATCACTGCACTAAATCAAGCGATGTAATAACATAATTCTTTCGCAAGTAATAAAACATGACTGCGCTGAACTTTATAGTCACACGAAAATAGCGCCTGGAAAGTGCAGTTAAAATAGTTGTTGGAGCAAGTGAGAAAATTTATTAAGGGGAAAAAGGGGTGGGAGTTGGGAGGGTGTCAAAGATGGTTAAGTAAGGGTAGTTATCAATCTCTTCGCACCTCCATTCTCCGCAAGTTTCTCAGCCGCCGTTAGCATAAAACACGCATTTCGCCGCTTGATAAATGCATCGCGAAATTCTAACCCCACACCCACTTTTGTCTCAAACAAGCCTGGCAAAATAAAATCTTCATAGTCGTCGAAAACAACCACGTCACCAAACCATGCACCATTTGCATTATGCATGTACTTATAAAATGTGTATACATTTTTATATACTTGTTTAGTTTAGTGTATTGCAGGCGTAGCAGGAAACGTATTTATATACAGGCTGTTCACGGTAAAGTGAACCCTTTTGAAGGCGGCAATGTCATGTGAGAAAGGATACCCGAACTGCAGGCTTACTACTGGTCGCACGTAGGTATCTGCTTGTCCCGGAGTATGGCATGCGATGAGGCTCTACAATGGATGGGCACCTAAATGAGAATGGCGAAGGAAACGGGAGTACCGCGAGAAAACCCGTCGGCCAACGGCACCATCCGCCACGTTACCACACGTGAAAAATCCAGGATCGAACCCAGATCGCCAAGGTGTCAATATTAATATTTTACCCCCTTCAAACTGTCGCTCTCACATAGGACTTGAAAGATAATTGTTAGATTTACATTTAGCCACGAAGACAGCATTTTCCCACAAAATCAGTTTTTGCATACTCACTTCTCTTAAGAGGGCGTGGTAAAAAATTCAACACTAAAAGCATTAATCTATAACTGTAGGTTTCTTGTAGCTAATTTGCGAAAATTAAACAATAACAATCCTAGACAATAGTTTTAGCCAACGTTTTAAACAAAATTGTTTCCAGTGTTACGAACTTCTGAGGCACAATCTCTGACGCCGGAACCTCGTGCATTTAACTGCGGCGCAAGAGATCAATCGTAACGAATTAGTAAGTTTGGATAAACATTTACTCATAAAGTTGGCAAATACCATTATCTAGGATTGTCATTGAGTATTTTTTTTTTATCCATATTGGCTTAGAAAAAAGCGTAGGAATCAATTAATGTTATCAGCGTTTATTTATCTACCACTCACTCTTAAGAGTGTTAGACAATTTTATTGTATTTTCAATTTTTGAGCCACAACATTTATTCAAATTGTATTGCCTATGAAAAATTTCTTTTCGACAAAGCGTAGGATATATTCTTGGTAAACTTCTCGACATAAAAAAAATACAATCTTTCATTAATTTGTCGTGCAGAATCAATGCAAGAGAATTTTTGAAAGTTAACCTATAATTATCTTGCAATGATTCTGCATGTCAAATGAATAAAATACTTATTACATTATTATTTACGCCAAGCAGTTTCCCAAGAAAATATCCTATGCTTTGTGAAAGACAAAATTTTGATAATAAAATTTTAATAAATATTATGACTCAAGAACTGAAAGTACAATAAGATTGTCCAACATTCCCCTTCCCCTAGGAACGTTGCCTATCTGGGAGCCCTAGCGAGAACAAATATAGGGCTTTACGTGTTAAATAGTATTATATGTGGCGCGATACCTGTCGAACCTGCATACATGCCACTACTGACTTTTTGTTAGTCTCGGTACGGTCCAAAATGCTATAGAATATCATAGGCGGATTTTTAACATATTGAAAACTATCAGCAAATAAGTATTTTCATGAAGAAAAAAAAAACACTCGAAAACATGTACCTATAATTTTTTCACACATTTTAAATAATGTAACTTTATATTACTCTTCTCAATGCATGAAATTATTTTTGTCCGAAAGTGATATCTTAAAGTTGACTGAGCACCATATATAATTGATCATGTAAATCCATACCCTTGCTATTGTACAGGATCTAGAGTAGGTAGCACCCTTATATAAATCTCTGCAGGCTCTTCGGCCATGAAGCCAGCTTTGTAGAGAGCATTCTTTACTGTATCTACACAGTTTACTTCACTTGCATTTTCAGTGCAATGTTTCTAAAAATTTTCTGACTAGTAGCCTTTTCCTCGGTCGAGACACGGCCATTACTTGACGCGTTTAGGCAATTTGTATGTTAAAACCTGTAGGTATATTATAATACTGTTCACTGTTGCAAAAGGTACTTACAATGTCACTTATTTATTCATACTGTTTACCCAGTGACGGCCTTCTTCCTCTGCTGTTTGCTTTACCAAACCATTATTCCTTACACTTTGAAGGTCTAGTATCCACCAGAAGCTGTACCAGTTTGTGTCCGCAGTGTCTGGACTGCTGGCACGTGTGAAACCGAGCGCGAATGTTACATACTGCTTAGTGGTATATATTTTGATATTACCTAACCCGTATTAGCCTATCAGGGGCAGTTCCAGCTCTAGTTTTTTTTTTTTGGAAGGGGTGAGGGCGAGGGGCCTCCCCCTGAAAAAAATTGTTTTTAAGGTACAGAATGGTTATATTTAAGGCATTTCCTAAAAAAAAAAAAAAAAATTAATATACGACATCTAAAATTTTAAATATTTTTCAGAACCTATGCTTAAACGGTCAAAAGGAATGTGCCCCCCCCCCCCTGGATCAACGCATGTAGCCTATTGTATTTTTAGTAGGCTACGGTTAAACTGCGTAATTAAGAGTGCGACGGCTACTCCAGAGCAGAGCCACTGCCACTGAAACACACAAATGAATTGGTTTCGCTTTCACTAGAACTTCCAAACCAAACTGTACGTTTAGGCGCACAGCAACGTGAGTGAGTGAATAAATTATGGTCAGCGCTAACATCGCGGTCTTTAGCGCTGGTGAGAGGTGGCATGACGCGAGTGTTAATGGGCGTGGGAAGCGGGACATCCCTGAGAAAGCCCGCCACGATTCCGGGGACCGACCCAGCCGGGAATCGAGCACGGATAACCTAGGTGGGAGGCGAGAAGTCTGACCCCTCGACCAATGCGGTAGGGATCAATTCCCGTAATTTGGGACCTTTATTAGTTTTTTGTCGCAGTCCTGACTGAAGAAATAATACTAACTATTAAAATGGGACATTTTCGATACCGGTTAGTTGTGTTTAAAATTCCAGAAAATATTTCGGGCTTCCGAGACTGAACTGATATAGGCGACTATTAAGGAGGCTCCCTACCTGCGTTTCAAATGTGTTGCAGCGAGTTACGACTGTTCTTTTTTGACAAAACTATTTAACGCGCACTATATATATCTACGAAATAACACACTTCAAACTATGTTATAATTTTAAAAATTTGGCACGGATATTACAAACATTGCTTTCGGGCCCCTCAAAATTGTCTTTCCAGACTGTCGTACCTGGAAAAATAACAATCGGATTCGAAAAACACAGCTACAGACATAAGCGTTAAGCTTTGAACTACGCTGCCCAGAAATAAAATGACGTGGCCATCGCTTAAAGTCACATAATAATGAAAAAGGACTGTAGTAAAGCACTGCACGTCAGCTGAGTAGCGGAGAGGCGCGATAATGCATGACATACGTCGCGTCGGTCATCGGCACTCTTACCGCTCCTGCCTCACACATACAAATACAGCCTATCTGGGGAGGCAATTGTCGACGTAGGTAGGCGCACGACGGTCGATATATCCTCCCCCTCCTCTCTTCAGGACGAGGCATCCATCACGGGCCCTCCCGGCTGTCGTCGCCGAGACGCGGCGCGACGCGTGCAGGGAATTAATGCTCGCCGCTGGCACCGCGACGCCGCACCATCCCTACACCTCCCCCCCTTCCAACCACTAGACAACGTACCGGCACGAGAGGAGCGTGTACTAAAGGCGCTAGGAAAATTCACTCGCTGGAGTAGGGTAGGCTACTTCTGTCATGAGACCAAGTTTTGGCGATTACCACGCCTGCAATGCTATTCAAGGTTTTTAGAATAATTGACGAAATAAAAAAAAAAACATGATACATATTTTGCTAAATACTGCATCCACAGTGCATTCTTTACACGTATTACATTTATGAATTCTAAACGGCCGAACTTAACCTTGTAGGATAGCTGCCTTTAGCTGTCACGAAATAAATTTCTTTCTTGTCCGGTATTGTTCCTTTATGGGTATCTACTGGCTTTGACGAATATAAAACGTTATTGCACCAGTTTTTAATTTAATCCTATATTCATGAACACAACAAACAAATGTCCATGACTTTTTAGACACTATCTATATAAATTTGTTACTTTTATAACTTTTTCCTTGACCCATGAGAAAAATTCCCTGATATTTCCTTGCTTCCACTATGGGTGGACAACCTGAACGAGCACATAAATTTTTTTATATGTTTGAAAAAAGACTTGTTTGAAATTGTTTTCACCTTGTTGACATTTTTTTTTCTCAAGACACTCAATACTATGGTTTCAGCTAATTACGTAACTAACGAATTTTAGGTTAGTTGACTTATTAGTCAAGGCCGTATAATGTCTTGCCTTAAATACGGCAAAGACCATATTAAACAAAAGTGCCCAACATATTTGTGATATATTCTCTCGTTTGAGCTTAAAAAAATTAACTACCGCAAAACAGTAGAAACACAGGATAATGGCCTCAAGAACCACTCTTCGTCCGCGAGGACAACTTCGATCTTCCCGAGTGACACGACGTTGAGTCCGCCACGAGAGTCTTCACAAAGAAGAATTTCTGCAGTAACCGGCGTGGATGAACCCCACTGCCCTTCCACAGAGTGGCTGGTCGCGTCGCGGCGACTATGCTCAGTCTTGAGCGCAGGAGAAAGTTCGCGACACGAGGGCGGAGTCGCTACAAGTTGGCTGGGGGCACACAGGGCCTTGCAATATTCAACAAAGCACAGCGACGCGGGAATCGTTAGCGTCGATGACAAGGCCTGCCATGCATATTTGATGGCTGAGTCTCACAGCACGAGGCATGTGGAGAAGAGGGCGTGCAGGACGAGGTCGCCCCATCCTCCTCAAAGACGGCGGCGGGAATAATTCAAAAAGTTGGCGGTCATGAAATTTGCCAGCGCGGATTTAATAAACCGCGAGTGTGGCGCACGAACGTCAGCCGTAATGCAGCCGCGCATTGTACATTTCACGTGAGTGAAGTGGTATTGGTTAGCGGTTAAAGAAGCCGTCAAGAGATTACGCAGACGGAGCTTCAGTCGTTACCAGATTATTCGAAAACTGATCAACGCGCATGAGTGATGTCTGCTTAGGAATAACATTCAAAGAACGTTATATGCGTGTATACCCATTTCAGGTTCACCTCTGTTCATAAAGGCACCCGCTTACTGGTCGTGTGTTTGCGCGAGTGAGCCACAGCGACGGACACTATCAGTGGTGACCACATCTTTTTATTGGTAGAAAGTTTTAAGCACGTCCAGTGCATGTTTCTAAAAAAGTAGTTTCACACGTATTCCATGAGTATATATGCTGGTATATCGCGGAAATGTTTTGCACCAACATACCCTTGAAAACGCAGTAGTTTCCTTCAACACATATGATTTGGTGATATACGTCTGACACAACGTAGCTGTCTACAGATCGACAACAAGGATCAAATGTTACAATATAGATATTCTTATTCAGTCAAATTGGGCAACAGCTGCAGCACGTACAAAATAAACCTTTAATAAGCTGAACGTGTGTTGAAATCCAGCAAACATTCTAGTTATCCCGCGATTTTCCAGTCACTCTAGTGATGGTATATCGCAAACCATAATAACCATAATCTCTACTCATGAGAAGTTTCTCAGCTATAACAGGTTGAAGAAGCTGTTTTCAGCCATTTCGAGGGGCCCCAAAAGAGTTTTATAACTGACGAAATGCTTTGAAACTACCTTTCCGTTATCGTTTGAAGTGTATTTTATATTCGTACATTGACACAATAGGCACAAGTGAAACAGTGAGTGAGGAGAGAGATTTTGGTCAGCGCTGATGAGGGGTGACATGAGATGAGTATGGAGAGGCGTCGGAATGAAGGGCGGGGGAAACGGGAGATCCCCGAGAAAACCCGCAGACTAACGGCATCGTCCGGCACGATTCCCATATGCGAAAATCCGGGGACTGACCCCGCCGGGAATCGAACCCGGATCGCCTTGGTGGGATGCGAGACGTCTGAGCCCTCGATCACCGCGACCCCACAAGTGAAACTTTCGTAAAAAATCGTATTTACGAACACACTCCAGCGCATTCCAAGCAAATGGTAGGCGGCGCTATTAAAACACATTTTCAAGCGGCCGGAAATGTGAGTTTCTGGTGTACTTTCAAGGTAAGGAAACTTTGCCGCAGAATCTTTTACAAGGTATAGACGTGTACAATACTCCTTTGTCTTTAATAATACGACATAAAATGATAGGGTCATCACTGACTGTCTCATACAGGCGCGTTGTCGGCGAAGAAGACTACATACCAGTTCAATAACTTGCGCCTAGGCTAAGGAGACGTGTCTCGCCCTTATCGCTTCCGCACCGAACGCGCAAAATACGTTCATCCAGGCGGCCATCGTAATAGTCAGGTATTCAGCGCCGATGAAGGGTGATATAAGGTGAGTATGCAGCAGTGCCAGAATGAAGGAGCAGGGAAAACAGAAGATTTCCGAGAAACCTCGCCGACCAACGGGATCGTCCGGTACGATGTCTCATGTAATAATTATAGAATTTTGGCTCATGTATGTTTGCGGTCTTCTACACACGCGTTTCAGTTGAAACAACCGTGTTTATCAAAATACGCTAGAGTGAAATCGGACAGCTACGTGCTAACACAATAAATAATGCGAAAAATTACCTAGCGGCATGACAGACAACTGTTGGATATATTTGTTTCCAATATACGTAGATAAAATAAATTAACATTACGTCTCCAATATTAATAAATTTAACGTACGTAACATGTTTGTCGTCATGTAGTGGCAAGGTAAACATGCCTTTCATAAGGCAGTTATATTAAGTAACTAGTATGCAGATGTAAGGTTAAGTTTCAGTTTAAAACGTTCAAAAAGTAATCTGACTACTGTTTTCAAGTGTCGAATAAGTCATGGGACCTTTTACTACTTGCTGTATGCCGTTTAGACATAACCTGGTGATCAAGTAAACATCGTAGCAAATCTACCTAACCCACCAGGTTACTTAATATAACCGACTGTCTATACCGGTTTTAGCCACACTGTTATGTTGAAGCCAATTACATGTAATGTGCTCGACTGCTTCACGTGGGCCACGAGTGGTGCAGCAGCAAGGCCGCTAGCCTCCAATATGTGAGTTGTGAGAACCGTGCCAGACGATGCCGTTGGTCGGCGGGTATTCTCTGAGATCTCCCGTTTCCTCCATTCCTTCACTCCACGCTGCTCCATACTGTCATCCCTCACAAGCGCCGAACAGAACATCTCAATTCTCGTTAGGACTTCCTCGGAGACAATGACCCCGGGGAGAAGAGGAATGGCGACAATGCAACATCTCAAGGTCACAGGCAGAAGTCGTAAGTCGCGTGTAGTTTCTGCAGCACATTAGAATGCGGCACTCTGCGAAAGAGCACTTGGCAATTGGCGGGCAAAGAAAACTGCGGCGAGTTGAGGCTCGGACGTCGGGGAGGGCGACCTCTACATCACAGTTGTTGTTGGCACGACAAATAAATAGTGGCCTCGGGCGAAGGATGAAGATAATGGCCACAAACACAAACTAAAACAGAATATATATTTGAAGGGAAGAAGGGACTCGGGGTGGGTAGCGATTTACGGCCCGCTGATGTCGGAATAAGGAGATGCGACGGGGGAGAATTCGCTTAACCCCGGAGGGGAGTGTATTGTGCGGGTCAAAGGGGATGTTGAAGGAGGGGTGGGGTTAAGGACGATCGGCGAGTCGCATTCTTCTCGCAAATTACTTCGCAGAAAGAATGCCCCAACGCGATTCATTCATCTGGGTAGGGCGAGGACGAGGGTGGAGGAGAACACTGGCACGCTATTTCTTTAGGGAAGCTCCTGGCCTGCGTGGCCGGAGATAGCGCAGCACGACGAGGCATTGAAGTAGGGGAGGGGGAGGGACAATGCCGCAACAGCTTCACCTTGCTGGCCGCTTGTCACCCCCCTCCCCGCCTAGAACACCATTCACAATCAAACTCCGTGACTAAACAGGTGAAGACACACAACGTTGGCGAGAGACCGTCTGTTCTCACCAATTCCTCCGTGGCTGAGTAGGTATAAATAAAAAAAAGTTACTGAGCTGCTACTGATTTAGAGGTGACATTTGTCGACTCCAAACATTAACATAAGAAATAACTATACCGAAACGTGGCGAATTTTACGCCAAGGAAAACTGAACGGTTACCTCGACACACACTGAGGAAACACGAAACATTTTATGTTCCATAATGACAGTTTGTGTGCTGTCAAATTACCAAGGAGGGAGGGAGACTGTGTTCAATACATAAAGATCTTCGGTCCACATCCTACGTATGCAGAAGAACCGAGTTTTACAAACGCAATGCTATGAAGAAGTGTGGATAGTGCGGGATTGTAGATTGTAGAATCTTGCACCGTGTTCAATTTTACGATAGGTGTTTAAAAAGTCACGAGAGGATCCTTAGTTAAGGCAGAATTTTAACTTAACGCGTTAGAGGAACTATGCTAAATAATGTGTATATATATATATATATATATATATATATATATATATATATATATATATATATATATATATATATATATATATATGAGGGGGTTAGAATAAAAGTTAAGTAAGTCAAGATTGCTTAGTTTTGCAGGATAAAATGTTTTGCGTAGGAACTCATAAAAAACTTAAATGATTTACTAAGCATCCCACACCTTAACTTATTAACGAATGCAGCTCTGACTTAACTCACATTTTTTTTTACGTGGGACATGATAAATGAAGCCAATACTCCATAACCTTAACATATTCAAATTAGTGACTTACTTCACTTTCATTCTAACCCCTTCATATATATGTGCTTACCAAAATCACAACACAGGGATGTATATATTTCGTTTCTTGTCTAACTTACTACTCAAATCAATTATTTTGTAAACATGGCTTGTTCAATACCCATGTGCAAACACGCGCAGAAAAATATCTGGTGGATGCAATAAACTATACTGTTTTATACAGATTTTAAAAAGCACGCAGGTGATTTGTGCTAAAATTCAGTGGAACCTCACAGTGTTACAGTGAAAAATGCCTCTCTCGCTTCGACAGTGCTCGTACAAAAAGCTCAGGTGCTCTTGGAAATAAGGAATGATTACACCAACAAAACACGCGATACAGAGATTTGTTTCGTGTTTACTGATTCCGGACCACATTTTCATGCCCTGGAGGCACATTTCCGAGTATTTTATGACATTTTAACAACACGTGCACACGTTTAGCGCATGACAAAGTAGTGAGGGGGCGTGTCTGAAATGTTACCCTTGTACTTTTCGAAACAGCCAACAAAAATTGGCAGGTATTAAAAATCGCATAAAGGTCAGTTTTCTCTGCATTCTCTAAATGCATCAATCTTCACTTTGGTACAGCTCGATCACAAAACTACATAAAAGAATTCTGTTCGACACGCAAAAAAAAAAAAAAAAAATACGAGAGGCATACATAAACCGAATGTGAGGTGGATGTCAGTAGTGAGACGTGAAGAGGGATAAGGCAAAAGGTACTTAGAAATGAATGTACACAACTCTGGATTTGTCTGAGGAACCGTTAAGACTGATAGACGCAGGTGCACTTTCGAGCCAGCATCGTGCAAGAGGTGGGGTACGAACTCTCCAGTAAACTGTACATACACATTTGTCTCTGCAACACAACTGCTTCCCAAAGGTCTATAGGCGGTTCAAGATAAAGTGAGCATTTCGAAGACCTTCTTGGCCAGAATAATAATAAAATAATATTATTTATTGCGGCCTCAACCATTAACTTTGGAGTTCGGTTCAATCCATACACTTGGATTGTTACTAAAGGTGATTTCTATATATTAAGAAGTGGCAGGGAACTACCAATTATCTGATAATAAAAGTAACTAGGGCTTCAAAAGCTCTCATTTTATCCCAAACCTCCTGTACCACCGTTTCCATTTGTAACACGACTACGCTTCGACAACGTCGTGACGTTGGAAGTCGCACCTGTCATCAAGGCAAATTTCTTCGGTTCCTCCACCTAGCAGAAGGTACAGTCATCAAAGAGAGCGATCACTCGAACATCGCTGGTCCAGAAGGCAATCTGCTAACATCGAGCGAGCCAAGATCCCACACGACGGCCAGCGCCGACCAGACAACCCAGCCACCACGGGGAGGGAGGTGGGGACGGAAACAATCCGCCAAAATTAAAGGGAATAAATTCAAGCGATGTTACGACGGCCAAATCAAGACAAACTGCTGGGGTAGGGTCAAGCGAAGGAATGCCGCATATCACAGTGTGGAAGGGGGAGGGGCAGTCACGCGGCTTCCTAAACAACTGCTGTCGCAATAACTCCGCGCTCTTCCCGAGCAAGCAAGGATATTGCTGATCCCTCCTCCCTTCCTGCCCCACACCCTGGAATACAAACACACGCCGTCGCTGTCGACGTCGAGACGCCGAACTGGACGTCAAGACATGCGGCCGCAATACGATACGATTCCTGCGAGAGAGGAGGGGAGGGGGGAACAGTATCGGATATTTCCTCTGGCTAGTGCGTGCGACGCGACAGTCGCCAATGCTCAGCGACTGGCGGCAGGGGAATGCAATATCCTCAGCCAACTTCCTACTTCCTGTCTGTTCCAGGACAGCACTAGTGCAGGATAATCTTATGAATTAAAATTTAAATTTTTGTCAAACGTTTTCCCGTTCCTCTGCTGTTTCGTGCTAAAGAGGTATGGAAAGGAGTTTTGATTTGAAAATATTTTTTTTTTTCATCCCAAAACCTCTGTGCAGATTTTTATGGATGAGAAAATTATTTTAGAATCATAACACGAGTATTTTTTAAATTAGGTTTCATAGAGACCTGGATATTATCACATTAAAAACCATAAAAATTAAAAAGTTTTCCGCTTTTATGGTTTTGTAGCTTCAAGCCCTTATTTTTCTAAAAACGGTTTTTTATTTTGTATTCGAAAGCAAAGCATTCTACCGTCTAGTGCTGCATAAACAGACGTCCGCTAGTAAAATATCTACTCAGCAAATAAGTCTCATCGAATTATGATGAGTAGTTCAGATTTTATCGACTACCGAGTACTCCCGTCCTTTGCTCGACGTCTTCCCATACCACTTATGAACGTTAGCCATCGACTATACTGCAAATAGAACCTTCAGTTAACCAGAGAAACACTATGTACTATAAATATACGTTTCAAAACACTGGTTGTACATCTAGTAGTGACTTGAGTAGCAATAATTACAACATTTATTTTATAACCTGAAATACGACTGTCTGTATTCGTCAGACAATGAATGCTTTTAAGTTTACATTTCAGTCTTACACCAACATAATAATAAATTAACAGCAGAAATAGACCATAATCAGAATTTTCTGCCTCACACAAACAAACAAGGAGTTTATTCACAACACTTCCTACTGTCGATTATACTTTTATTTTTATTACCATTGTGCGTAAAAAGCATTCCTTGGACACCTGAGGCTAGCACTTGAGTTTACTTTTCCTAGTCAAGCATGTTTAATGTCTCTATACCTCGGACGGTAAAATTTTACCAACTTTCCCAAATCCATATGCCTAGCAGTAATACATACTCTATACTCTACGAAGTTTAGTAACCCAAACAACCCGATATGCACATTTAAAATCGCGCTCTCGTATATTAAAGAGATAGAAATACTATAATAGTTCACTGTTTACAATCCAGATGGGCTTGTTCCTTAGTTTTTTTTCCAAACTGGTGCCAATGCAGTAACTCAAATATTTTTTAACCAAAAGCTTTGAAAACATTTGGGACAGTGTGCAGTCACACGATTCGCAATACTGTTCGTGCGTTTTTTAAAAATAATGTACCATTCACCAGAAAAAAAAATATATTGCTTAATTTTGGCTTATTTTCACGACAAAAAACGTGGTACTTTGGGTGACGAAATCTAAAAAACAGTTCAGTACAACTTAGCTACAAATTATGACATATTAGTGTCAAAACTGTGGAGTAAAATTTTGATATGAGTATTAGGTAACAATGAGAAAAAAAAAACAATATTTTCGAAATCATTACAAAACTAAGGAATAAATAAGCCCTTAAGCAAAACAGGGTCATGGTTCTACTATACAAAGAATGAGTATGCGAGATATTTTGGTCAGCGCTTAACATCGACGTCTTCAGCGCTGGTGAGGGGTGACATGATGTGAGTATGGAGCAGCGCCGGAATGAAGGGGCGGGGGAAACGAGAGATCCCCGAGAAAACCCGCCGACCGGCACGATTCCCACACGTGAAAATCCTGACACTAACCCCGCCGGGAATGTAACCCGGATCGCCTTGGTGGGAGGCGAATGGTCTGACCATTCGGCCACCGCGGCCCCTATACAAAGAAGCTAGAAGACATGCACGACTACAGCGGGCTCTGAGTCACAGCAATCACCAAGACCAGCTAACAAGGACTCGTGACTGAGTGAAGAGATTTAGGCCCGGTCCTATAGTCGACTTCCAAAATGGCAGTGAAAATAGTTCTAGCCGGAAGCAAGCCTTTCCATTTGCAACAACCTATAATTGACTTCCAGTCTACTTCCAGCTGGGTAAGCTTCCTTTCCAGAACAATATGAAAATCTGGCAACAGGGTACTAATTCTAGTAGGCTGTTTTGCTCTAAGCAAGGGAAGGAACGTGCCCTTTCGATTTATGATTGTGTTTTGTTTGTTGTTGCAGGTGTTGTTTAATGCAGATTTGTAAAATAAAATCAAGAGCAGGACAGACAACATAACCGTAAGAACTGTGCACAACAAAAAATATTGTGAAAAAATTAATTCCCAATTAACGTTTAGCCAATGACAATTTTTCGGTGAATCAGAAGCATTCCTTGCTGTATAAAATATAGCCAAAGGCCATTTGAACTGACGTGAATACTTTTTTAAGATATACAAATACAAACAAAGCCCTAATAAATTGCACACTGCAAAACACTTTTGTCAATATGGTTGAAGCACTTCCTGAACTGAAAACCTTTTTTTTTCTCATAATTTTTCCATTTTATCATGCATATTTCTTGCAGTTCTATTTTGGAAGCCGAACATGATCTTCCGGTTCGTTATAGAACTCAAAAACGTGGTTAAAATGGTTTCCAAACTCATTTAAAATGTCCACCATGTTGAAATCTAAATGGAATGGACGACTTGAAGTAGGCTACACTTACGTCACCGCAGGGGAAAAGTACTGTGAGAAACAAAGCTTGTTTACAAACATGCTAATTTGTTAGATGGTAATTGCAGAAAGCAAAAATGTTGCGCATTCATAGATTTGCACGCAAGGGTAAAAAAATATTAGTTTCAATTTCATGGTTAAGATACGCAAATACATTTAATATTTACCTGAAAAAAAAGGCAAATTAAACAAATAATCAATTTTCTTGACGTACATCTCATCCGGGACATGTGAAGCTAAACAGCTAAACAAAGGTTATGTTCGGCTGCGGTATCCATGGAGATAGGAATTGTATCCCACACCTGACTGAAGCTCCGCCTCTTTTCAAGTCGTCCATTGCTCGTCTGGAAGTGCTACAGACCACACCCGTAAAGAAATGTGGTCTATTGGATGTGTTTTGGCTGGAAGAGGTTCATAGAAAGGATATAACACCCTGGTGGGGACTATAATATAACTGGCTGGAAGAGCCTTTTGTGTACGGAATAGCTTCTGGGTGGCGACTATAGGCTCGGGCCTTAGATCTGGTGAGGGATGGAGGAGCGGCACCGGAATGAATGGGCGGGGTAAACGGGAGATCCCCGAGAAAACCCGCTGACCAGCGACATCGTCCGGCACTATTCCCACATGCGAAAATCCGGAGATCTCCTTGGTGGGCGGCTATTGCTCTAACCACTGCGCCAACCACGTCCCCGACAAGGACTCGTGTTTGAGGAGGTGACAGGAGATACACCCGACTCGACTAAATGAAGATGTCAAAAGAACCCACGTACGTGACAACAAGTCAAGTATGTTTTTGAAAGCCGGCACAGCAAGACGCGGAGAACAAAAGTAAGGAGGAAGGGGAAGAGAGCGTTAATTTTTTAGGCGAGGGCGAGGCGAAAGAGAAAACGACAAGCGGCTGACTGATGTGCAAGCCGAGTGGGACTATATCACAAACATTTGACAGCCGGCGCGCTGCTACGGCTGCAGTGGTAAATAATAAAAGTTGATTCATTGCGCCTGCAGTGTGAACAAATGAACGTGCAAACAAACGAGCGTGAGTAGAGAGAGAGAGGTCCGAGAGGCAAGGGACGAGACACCACCGAGAGAGAGAGAGAGAGAGCAAACGAATCTCCGGTTATTGATTTATCACCAATACGTGACGAGGTAGACATGCTGTGTAACTGGGCAAAACGTGGCCCAGTACGCGCACATCGCATAGTAGGAGAAAAATGAGAGATCTTTCACAGGGGGCTTGGGGCAGTGGTGCTGTGGTCCCTGATGACGCAATCAACATGGCCGCCGTGACGTCACTGTCCGCCATCTTGGATTATGTCACAGTCCGCCATCTTGTTTTTGAGTCCGCCATGTTTGCCGACGTCATGTCCACCATCTTGTTTTTGGTTTTTGGATTTTCCAAATTTGGATTTTCCGAATTTGGTTT
>PNEQ01102828.1:0-22062 GCA_003012365.1 Medauroidea extradentata
GTTCCGAGATGATCCTGAGATCATCTTGTGCCAGTTAGTCCAGGGTTGGTCCTATAGTCCGGACCAAGTGTTACCTTATTCATAAACGCCAAGTAACGTCGGACTAGATATAGTCCGCGTCTATGAATAAGACAAAAAATTAGTCCGACGATAATCCCGCACTAGTCCGGGTCAAAAACGACTATGAATAAGCCCCTAATTTTATTACACATAAGCGTGTTCCTTTTGATGTAACACACACTAGCGCACAATTTTCTTAGAAAGCACAGTCCTTAGTGACATAGAGGTTTAATCAGAAATAAATATTTCTCTGAAAAAATGTTGTTAATTGACTACAGCAGTTTAAAAATTATATACTTTCAAAAGCTAAAGCGTGTGAATAATATGACTCTTGAAATCATGTACATCATGCTTAAGGGCAACAAATGAGACAGTAATATCTCATTTGGCTCCAAAATGCTTCTAAAATAATTTTTTTTGCCTTTGTGATACACCATTCTATCACAAGATGTTTGATTTGAAAATAGTGTAAATTGACTTTGTGCTTTCTTAAGATGCCATAGATTGGCAACAAAACAAAAAAGTGTTGTTAACAAGATGGTGGTAGATTAATTAAAAAATTGAACGATCATGAAATCAACAAACTTTGGTGTTAAATTTTCACGGTCCTCTGGAATGTGAACTGTACAGGTAAATTTTTCTCACAATAAAATCATGGTCAATGCCAGGCCGGATTCATAAAAATTGAAGCAGCACTCACGTAGCATTACTTCAAACATGAAGAAAACCGTGTCATTTCCCAGGAAAAAACAAGGCAACGCCCTGCAGTATTTTAAGACTGATGTTAATACTCGGGTTATTAATCATTGGTGTGTCAAATGTAAGTTTATTGTTGTTGCATATAAATGTGTTACTGTCATCAAATATACTTGCCGAAGAGAGGTTAAGTAAATACACAAAGAACTTCAATGTGCACCAATGCTTTTTAGAAACATCAGCGACATGAATATTGCCCTATTCTCTTCAAAATACAACTACTTTCTTTAATTTTGGTTTACTTTAGCCATAATGTCGGAAGAACAATTATGTCGAAAACAAAAGTACAATCACACCAGAAAAAGCTAAGTATTATTTTGGAAGGCGGGAGAAAGGCATTAGCAAACCCTCGAGATGGGGCGAAGGTTTCATTTTTTCGGTCTATGTGCAAAAATATGGGGAAAATCAAAGAATGGTTTGAAACTGATATTTCAGAATGGGAAATATTAAACTGCAGCTTTCAAACTGCCAAACCAGTGGAGTTTACATCAATGTGGAAGACATTCGATTCTGTATATTTTGACATAGATTCTATAAAGGATAGGTTGAAAATAGATTTGAGCCCAAATGCTGTACCCAGCAACACAGAAAAAAGACACGAGTCAGCACTAAAATGCCTGCTATACAATTGCCAGTATTTAACAGTGACTGAGACCCACTGGCAGTAATTTTACAACTTCTTCATCACACTGGTACATAACAATAGTCAACTTCATGTAATGCAAACCTTTTTTATACTTTGTCATCTTATCTTTACAAGGATAAGCCAGTGTCTAAGTGTCTTCATTGTCAGTGACAAATTTAAACAATGAAGTTGCACTAGAAGATTTAGTGCAGAGGTTTAAGAGAATAATTGCATCCCATCATTTGGATGCACTTTTTGATGCTCCAGGAGTGAGTTCAGACTCTGGGAGGTTGGTGAAAGCACTGCTAAACATTGTTAAGGAAAATATGGGTGGTTTATAGGTATTAGGTTTGCCTACTGAACATTGGGATGCTATATTTTTGCACGTGATGGTTAGTAAGTTACTTATTAAACATACTCAAGATGAAATGCCCTCCTATAAGAAAAGTTTACTTCCTTTATGGAGAGACAAACACAAGTGCCTGAAAGTGTTAAATTCAGTGGAAAGGCATGGGGCAGTGGTTCTTCAGGATTGGAGAACAAGACATCCATTAAGCCCCTAGTAGTGCTAAATTTGTGTTAAGTATATTGAAACCAGTTAATCAACATTGTGTACACTGTAATGTGGAGCACCCGATTACGAAATATGAGTCTTTTCTTCAGTACTCAGTTGAACAACAGCTGCATCTGCATTGTGTGAAGACATTAAAACTTACGAATAAATTATTTGAAGAATGGTCACGTTATAAAGGATTGTTTGTCAAATTTTACCTGTCGAACCAGCAAAAAAAAAAAAATCATCACACACTGCTACATTTCTCATCACAAACTATTGATACTCCTACAGAAGAAACAGAAGAGAAGGATAATTTACATAGTGATGCCAGTGAAGCCAAACAATCTGTGTACTGTACTGGAGCCCAAATCGAAGGACCCAACGTTTTGCTGTCCATGCAGTCATCCAAGTGTTGGATACATCAGGTCAGCCACATTTGGTTCGAGCCCTAATTGATCCAGGTTCACAAGCCTCTTTTATTACCCAAGAGTGTATAAAGCAGTTGCATCTTCCGTATTCTCATCACAGCGCACCATTAACTGCACTTGGGCAGACCCCTCTTCCATCTGCAAAAGGGGTAACAAGCTGCACAGTAATGTTGACGATGGATTCAGATAAGGTGGTAGTAGTGGATGCTGCGGTATTGTCGAAAGATTGCATTTTCCATCTCTCAAGTGCCATTAAAGAAGCATGATTGGTCTCATTCGTCAAACTTGATGTTGGCAGATCTGAAATTTCACCAACCTCAGCAAGTTGATATGCTTCTTGGAGCACAAACTTTGTAAGGTATTTGGCCACCAGGATCCCTTCATTATTCATTTTTTTTCTTCTCCTTTTAATAATTGGCGTTTAATAAATTTTGTTAATGAAAATTTGCTTGTTTGTTTCCTGTGGTTAGGATTAACTACCAGCTGGCCCGTGTATATTACCATCAGATCTCAGAGCTACCAAACCATGTGCTTTGTGGCTACTGAATATGTACATCGTGTTAGGTTTCCCCAGTGCATCGTGGTCACCCGGTGAAGCAAGTGTAAGCCCGGCCTATTGATACAGTGATGTTCTTGTTTATGTCCCAGTTTGTCAGTGTCTGGGCAGGCAATCAGTGTCAGTTGAGATCTGACCAGTTAGTATATTCCTGCTTAAAGTGATGTTACCATTTCCAGCAATTACTTTTATGTAGTAATTACCAACCAACGGCCATTAACAATGATGCTGCGCCATCATGACAAGCTCGTGCAGAAGCAAACAGTACAAGATTTAATACATTAAGAAATAAATAGTTATAGGCTAACACTAATAATTGTACCAGTGGACCAAGGTTTTGTATGTACACTATATACTGTTTCCCTTTGTAATTAATATAGTCAGGGTCGCGTCCAGGCACAGTAATATAATGTTACATAAATCCCTGTGTGTTCATTTATCATATCTAAGTAAATATAAGGTGCATCAAGTTCTTGACCTAATGTTTCATGTTAATTAAATTTCATTGTAGACTAGCCTTGTTGGGTGTCTAACGATTCGTCTCGAGGAGCTTTGTAACTTAACTAAGTAACTTTTTGTTGTAATTATTTTAGTTTTATTTGAAAATAAGTGAAATTTTGACTAAAGTACTCAGTCAGGTTGGCACCTAGTCCAGTGGAGAGGGGCGCTCCAGTCTTGGGTTTTTCCCGGGCATTGGAGTGACGTCGGAGCGGCAAATACCCCCGCCCCCCTTTATTTTCCTGCCAGTTAAAATTTCTTTTTAATATTTAATTATTTTATTATTGATGTATCATAAGAAAAGGTTTTGGAAAATGTGTGTTATATAAGTTTAAGAGGCAATAAGCCGAATACTGGGTGTTCTTAAGTATCTGGACGTGTGTTCATAATTTTATTTGGCTCCCGAAAGTCGCCGCCATTTTGGACGAGCCTTTGTTCTCGCGTTGGGGCGTGCGAGATGAGGGAGAAACTGTCTTCTTCAAGTAGCGGTGGTCCAGAGCGGACGCACGCAGCTTTGAGGCGTACGTGATTAGCGCAGGGGCCAGAGGGCCGTTTTGCTTTACAAGAACCATTGTGCGGAGCGATTTATTTTTCAGTATTTATTTATTATTACGAAGGCCCACCGTTTTATTTTTTTTCTGTTGTATTTGGTGGACTATTGTATTGTATGTTTTGAGGCCATGTGGTAGTGTGCCAATGCCTTGTAACGGTGCATTCAGGCATATTAAATCTGCTGAAAAGAAAAGGGTCATAAATTTATTTTCTGTTATCGGCGTCCGCCTACGAACCACCCATTAAACGAGATAAGAAATTCTTCGTGCTCACCGCTGGCTTATGCAGAAGAGAAGTTCTACTGCTCGTTGCAGTGGTGTGAGTTGGTGGAGTAATACCACTACATCTTAGACGGCAAAATTGAGGGATCACCACGAGAGCCTGTTGCCATTAACAGCAGTTTGTGATGGCTATTGATGAGAAGATTAAGGAAATGGCATGTTTTAACACTGCACAGCAAATTTTTTTTGTATCCTCCTATGAATCATTAGATTATTTAGTCAAACTTCTCAGAAAGTCGAAGAGGTAACAACTCATCAAATTATTCAAACTAATGAAGACTTTTTTGAAAACACATGTGTTCATCAGCAAGATGGAAGGAGGTATTGTGTGGCTTTACCATTCAAAAGGGAACATCCCAGTTTAGGGGACTTTGTCAACAACTTCTCGTCGAATTCTCTCGCTGGAGCATCGACTTGCCATCAGAGATCATGATTTAAAGTTGCAGTATCATCTGTTCTTAAAAGAGTATCTAGACAAGTCTTCGTTTTAAGTGCGCACCCGCCTCCGTTGGCCTTCGGCCCAGTTCGGGCGTCATTTGAACTGTTTTCTCACCTCCCCTCCTCTTGTGCCTGGGTAGCCCCCCCTTTTCCCTAACCGTCACCTGGCTCTCGGCAGTCCCGGTCCCGCCTTGGAATGATTGCCTCTTCCTTTCTCCCATATTGACGCTCTGCCGGCTCACATGTTCTTTTGGTGAGTTAAAGTTAATTCTTCTTTGTTGAGTCTCTTGCTTTGAGGGTTCGCCCTCTCTTTAGTTTTCCGTTAGTTTGCTTTGGTTCCCTTTCCGTTAATTGTTATTCACGCCTGGCGGAGTGTCGACGAGGCATGAAAGAAAGAGGAATTAATCTTTGTATAAAATTTGTAATTTTTGCTTGAATGTTATTTGACTAATAACTGATAACTTCTTTGTCAGATTTGTAAATTAAATCGCTCTGTTTGATTCGTACATTCTCGCACGTTCGTAAATTGTAAATTTTGTTGAACAATACAAGCATCATATCTGCAAGAGTCAATATTATTTCCCTCACGGTTTGGCATTTACCTTGTGTTGTTTAAGTGAATTTGTGTAGGTCAGGTGTTTTTTGAGTACCCCTCCTCAGGTCAGACCCATTTGACAGCTGTGTGTTTAATGTGCCACGTCTGTATGATCTCTACGTGGGCATAATTCTTGCATGACTCTGCCCGGGTTCGATTCCAGAGTTGGGGGTGTGTTTTGCTGAATTATTGTTTTGTGGGTTTGTGTCACGCCGTTGAGGAGAAGAGCGAGTGGATTTTGCAGTGCGGTGTGCATTAGTAGTTCGTTTCAGGCAGCGTGCTTGGAATATTTGTCTTAACATTGGTAATTATAGTCTGTAAGGGTGTTAGTGATTTTATATTTCGTTTAGGATACCTTGAACTGCGCCAATATTTACGTGAATCTGGTGTAGAGTTTGTGGATAGCAAGGATGTAACAGCATTGCGCCTACGAGTCATCGCCTATGTTAATTCACTATGGGCAGTTGGGAATTTGCAATTAGCAGAAATAGGGTCCGTTGGTGAGGGTCCGATGATGGCATCACAAACTGTGTTAATGGAGCGGTTGAATGTGATCGACAATTTGTGAGTTGTGCAACCAGGTGATGTGCTGTGTTTTCTTGTCGTTGTTGATCGCGTGTACAGTAGTCAGTAGCGCATCAACTATGACCATGCCTTTTTGATATGTTTGTCATCTAGGGTTGAAGGGCACGCTGCGACTATTTTAGGAGACCTCATACGGGCCGACTGCGGTTGCGATGTATTTAAGGTGCGCCAGTTGGAGCATGCTGGTCCCTCTAGTACATGGTCGCTGATGAAGAAACGATACATAGATTGTTTTCAGCGTTCTGAAGACTATGTGCCTTCATACATTCAGGACGTCTAAAGTTTTGGGGCTTGCGGCCGAGCGTGAGCTTAAATTGGAACATGAGTTTCATCGTGCCGTGCCCCCGGTGCCGATACTAAGGAGAATTTAACGTTGGGTGTTTTGCGCCCTGCGTGTGCAGGTGCACGTTTAAGCTGTGACAGTGGAGTCTAATGTGGCATTGCCCTGTGTATCAGGTGTGCAGTCTGACGGGAGTGTTAGATGTAATAATTGCGTAGGATTTGGGCATATGTATATGACCTGTCCTTTTCCTAGTGTCCGACGGGACGTCCGTGTTTGTGATGGTGTACGAAACCTGGACATTTACATTCTACATGTCTGGGAAACTGAGCGCTGCCCTCCTTAAGTGTGCAACGAAAGGCAAACACTATGATTTCTACATAGTACGTGCTGACTGTTTTGTTCGATTGTTGTGTCATGGTGAGGAGCACGTTGCGTTAGTGGATACTGGTGCATCGCATTCCTTCATTGGTGGTAGTTTATGTCTTGTCTGCTTCGTGACAATCCCGGTCTATTCCCCCGAATTTCTGAAGTGTCGTCGATGCTGGCGTGCGTGGCCAATGGCGACATTGTGTGTTGTTCTCGATCCGTGCTGTTGCACATGAAAATCGGAAGATTTTCGTGGTCGTTTCGATTTTGGGTTTTTTGAAGATTTAGTAGCAGATGTGGTTTTAAGTTTGAATTTTTTGAGCCACGTACGTGCTGTCTTGGACACGCAGACTCGTCTGCTAATATTTAAGTTTTCTCTAGAGTATGTGTGTCCCTTAGTGTCAGTTGTGCTTCTGCTCCTAAGCTACTGTGGCTTCCTCTGACATTTTGGTGGTGCAGTCTTTAATAGACGAGTTCAGCAATGTGATTACTCCACGCATCAGTTGCTGGGATATTCTGCCTTATTGGTTCACTGTTAACGATATGTACTGGTGCATGTGCCGTTTTATTCCTCTAATCCACCCAAACTGAATATTTTGCGTGGTATCATTGACAAGCTGTTACGCGAAGGCGTGATATCGCCGTCAACGCCTGATTATGCCTGTCCGGCCTTCTTGGTTAAGCTGATGGAGGGCATCATTTGGTCACTGATATGACAGAGGTGAATCGTAAGATTCATACAGAGCCATTTCCAGCCCCTACGGTTGATTCTGCACTTGAACACCTAGGCTAGGCTGTGTTTTCTATAACTGATCTGAATTCTAGTTTTCAACAGTGCTTGTTGCACCCAGACTGCCGAAAAGTATAGTGCTTTTCGTACCCAGTGAGCGCAGTTCGTATTTAATCGCATTCCTATGGGGGCATGCTGTGGGACTCTAGCCCTGTCTCGTGTGCTCGATCACGTGTTGGCCAAAGTCATATTTAAACATGTGTACAATTACACTGATGATATTATTGTATATTGTGATTCATTCAGTCATCATCTGCATCATTTGTGTGATGTTTTGTGCCATTTGAGAACAGCAGGTCTCACCGTCAATCCTTCTAAAGTTACGTGCGCCACCTCTTCGATAAAAATTCTGGGGTACATTATGTCCAACAGGCAGTTGATGATGAATACCAGTCGAATTGGCCCTGTTGTGAATTTCCCGCGCCCTAAGAACGTTAAGGCTGTCTCTTGGTTTATTGGTATGTTGGGTTATTAGGTGCGGTTTGTCCCTCGTTTTGCCAAACTAGCATCGCCCTTTAATCACATGAAGCGCAAGGATAACCCCTTGTTTGGGGTGTTGAGCAAGAGTGCAGCTTTAACGCTCTCAAAGCAGGTTTGGTGCGGCTTTGGCTTTACAGCCGGCCGATTTTGATCTGCACTTTGTGCTACACGTTGATGCTTCCAGTGTTGCCTTAGGTGCAGCTCTCTGTCAGTGGTCAGGCAGCAAGGTGTCACTGGTAGCCTTTGCTAGTCGGACTTTGTCCATTTCCGAATTGAAACTTAGTGCCTTTGAGGAGGCGGAACTAGAGTGTGCGTGGGGGACGACCAAATCTGAGACGTTCCTTAGTTTGGCAGAGTTTGACCTGTGTACTAACAATCAAGCTTAGTCGTGGTTATTGGGTCACTCTAATAGTTTTGGGGAACTTGGGCAATGGGATTCAAACTGATGAAGTTTCGTTTTGTGGTCTCCGATGCAAGCAAAGTGGTGGCGGACGCGTTGTCACTAATGTATTGAACCGAGGATAATGATTGTGTCCCGGAGGAACTGTCGGCACAGTGTTCTGCCTTCACAACCCATAATTCGTTCTATGTTCGGCTGCTACAAGCCCAGTAAGAGGACCAGAATGTCTGAATATTAAGAACTGTATTGAACGTTGAGATGACGATCCCTACCAAGTGATCAATGAGTTACTGTATGGTTTAGGTAGGCGTCTGTCTTCTCATCATCTGTTGGTACCCCCTTATATTAGCAATAAAAAAACAATTTATTAAGGAGTAATTTCCAGCCCTCTGCTACTAACGACACATCTGGTGCGCGTGTAATGCAGTGGTATGCCTACACCGTGATCGTTTTTTTGCCATTTTTATCGCAGATTGATTGTTATTGAAGTGCAATACATTGTGATCTTTATCACAACGTGACATCTAAAGCACAGCAATATTTATTGCAACGTTACTTATACCACAGCTCGATAAATCAATATTTTTGCACATTTAAAGCAGTGTGACATATTGTGTGTATTGCTATGCTTTTCAATATTGCAGCACAATACATAATTTCTAAATATTGCACACCCCTAACCAGAAGTAACCTCTCCCTCCTGTGATAAAATAATCTTCCACTTTTACCCTGTCTCTGGACCTTGAAGTCTTCAATCCATCTCACTAGTACATACTTTGTCTACCAGCAATTCATCAACTTTCCTCATTAACATCCCATGTAGTTCCATTTTCAAAGCTTTTTTGAAGTCATCCAACTGTTTTTCCTCATCAACTGCACGCACCAAGTCCCTTATAAGCCCAGCCAGCTGTGTGCTGCATGAATACACCCTTCCTAAATCTACGTTGATAATTCTGCAACCAGTTCCTCTTGCTCATGACCTGCACTACGTAACTGGATAACGAGTCCCTCCAACACCTTCCTAGTATTCAATGTAAGACTCACTGGTCTGTAGCTGCCAGGTCTGCCCCCTATCCTCCCCCAGCACAAAAATTAGGACCACAGCTGCATCCTTCCAATGCTGTGGTAACTTCCCGTCCTCCAGAAATCTTCAAAACATTACTTCTAGATACCAAAGTTAGAGCACTATTTCCTAAACTATCTAGACCCATTGCCCAATTACATTTTAACCCATTTATTAGCATTTCTACGTCCCATTTTCTAATTGCTAGCTTCCTGATAGAAACCTCGCCTCCCACAGTTTCACAACTCCAATCACCCTGCTCCTCAAACACTGACAAATACTGGGCCTGCAGCTGTTCTGCTTTTTTCCTTATAAGTTGTTGCAGCTTGTCTAGATCTGCATCTTTCAACACTGGCATTCCTCTTTCCCCTTCCTCTAAGTCACCTTCTTAAGATAATCAAACAATTTCGCACATTTCTTCCACCTAGCTTCCTATCACGTAATCATTCCTTCCCTGCCTAATCTTTCATTAGAGCTCTCTACTCGTTTGCCTCATCCCTCCCTTAGCTCTTGCAATCCCTTCATTTCTCCATTTTGCATGCATCTGCTTAAACTTCTTTTATAATGTCTAGATCTCCCGTCCATAATGCTGTTAAAGACCCAGCACCAAAGACCTCTATACTTTAATTCAACTGAGAAAAATTCACAAACCTTCCTTTTATAAAAATTTCTGCCCCCAGCTTATTTCCTTGCCCGTTCTGCCACAACACACTATCATTAACCTCCTCAGCAATTTTCCCCCGATCTCCTACTCCACTGCTGGAATGTTTTGGTTACTGATCCCTTCGAGTACTACTGCACCAACAATTATATTCCAAGACCTGACTTAACACCCTTCCCCTCTTCATTCCATCTAGTAGGTTCCTCAACTACCTGCACCAAGCCTCTCTTCAATTACTGTGATGCCATTCTCTGCATCACGTTACCTTTCCTTCCTACTCCATCAACCCACTATACACTTGGCATATTCTGATCCCCTGCCACAATATTGCCTGGCCCTGAGTATCAATCCTGTCCTTTATTACCTCAATCCCACACTTGTGCTGGCTGCCTGTATACTGCCAGTATTGTGATACTTCTACCAATTAAGACTTACTTTTACAGTAAACACCTGATTATCCATGCTAATTAATGTTGGGAAATGCACTGATAATTGGGAAACATGGATCATTCAAAAATAGCCTATTTGCCAATATAAAAATTTAAAAATAAAATAAACTTATTTACGAGTCACTCAAAGACACCATAGATAATAACTTAAATGTTTGCTTTCATATAGGTAACGTATTTAAGCCTCAATATTGTACCCTTTAACCCTAAATAAATAAAAATATATTTACAGTATGCAGTAAACACCAGAAAAAGTGATGTTAAAATGGTGCGAGGCCTAATCCATGCTTGCGCACCAAAACATTTTGTTACATCAAACAACGATGTTTGCAACAAACTCTTTTCCCCTCTGCCTCTCCACTTCTCCAGTCTACTCTACTTCATACACCTAATCATTATACTAGCCTCTCCATGATTGTTCTTACTGTCCTTCCTGTTCAACTCTGACCCATCCATACATTACAGGCTTTCATTGCATCCTAGTGAGTAGCAAAACCTGGTCATGTGACATGATATAATCTAGGCCCTGCTGTGCACCAGCGGTAAAGCTTTGGAAAGTGCTTTAATCTGAATGTACTGGAATTTATCTTAAGACGCATTAATTCTGGGTCTGTGTTTGAATTCAATGCAAGGTGCCCTTGAGCATTTGCCCTTGGACGGCCAATTCGAACATGGCCTGGATTGTGTAAGTGAATACAATTATGTGACACAAGATATTGGAATAATGCTTCTGGGAACAATTGACACAGAATGGATAATGGTGATGTCAGGTAAACTAATACTGTCAAATTACATTGTGTACTAATTTATCCATTAAAATGTTATGTAGTTACTGTCAAAATGAAGGTGAATTAATGTAGTATCGGTAAGATAATTCAATTTGGGTTTTGTGTACTATCAATCTAATTGTGATGCAGAGGTAAATGTGATGATATAGTTACATACCATGGCATAAAATAATATTTGTATTTTCTCGTAGAGTAAAATAAAGATACTCTACTTAACTGCCTAATATTTTAGTACTGTATGGCAGTAAACAAGTACTGTGAATAAATGTTCTATTTTTTTAGTTATTTGTTGGCATTGTTCAATTAAGTTAATATTAATAGGTTTAATTTTCACTAGTGTAGCACTTGAAAATGTATTATTTGAAACTATGGGTGGGTTTAATTTTACTTGATACCAACAAATTGGTACCAGCTGGTATAACAAATGCCCTTCCACTATATTTCACTTTAAGATACCACATTAAAATATTACACTTCAGTGTTCTCCCCAGCAAAAATTTAGAGCTGGGTGGTTTATGAGACCAGCCGGGTTGATCGTGGAATAAGCTTGATGGTGTTGATTGGAATGTCTGTTCATTAGCCGGGTGGTAGAGAAAACTAGCCGGGTGGGGCGCCCAGTAAAACTGGCCTGGGGAGAACACTGCACTTTACTTACTCTTCTGACCATCCCTGCCCAGCATTCGCCTGGCTGTACAGTGTCTTTAGAAGAGTATGAAGGGATGTGATGTGACATGATATTGTAAATTGTGAAAAACTAAAACTCCAAATATATTCAGTTCTATTTTTGCAGTGCTGTCTAGGCTGTGAGTTACACTTTATTAGGTTGTTATAGAATTAATTTTAGCAGCCAAATCGAAATGGTTAGCGACGCTGTGGTTTCACACTCGTGTTAATCAGTTTGTTGTGAAGGCTTGGTAACCAAATCAACTTCGTTCACTGAATTTCAGATACAGTGGTCAAAATCTTGTTAACAGGATTTGGACCTTGTGATGGCTGATGGTAACTACAGAGACGCTGAGTGTTTGAAAGGGTGCGGTATACAGCAATTTTCATCACCATTTTTTAATTTTTTATTTGTACCAGATATTATTTTCTTATTTTAGACATAAAATGTGACTAAATTTGGCTCTTATGATATTTTTTTATCTCTCATAGTTTTCGCGTAATGGCTTGTTTAAGTCATATTTTGCAAGTTTCCGTTTTAACGACTACACTAAAACCAACTGATACAGCAAACTCATAAAAATCACAGTGGATAAAGACATTGCAGGCTACAATGACATGCTCATAAAATTAAAAAATTAAAATTATTTGAATTTTAAAAAATATGTAAACTGAAAATAAAAATTTAAAAATACAAATAATTTTTATTCTGGAATGTAGGATTAGGCAGGCAAAGAATGAATACCTACGTAATATGATGGAAAAAGAAAATTGTGATTAGGGGGTTGAAGGGTGGTAAGGCAGTGGGACCAGATGGAGTAGGAAATGAAGCACGTAAGTTTGGTGGGAGACAGTTGGCTAGATATCTGAAAGTGTTGTTTGGTAGGTCATTGGAGGAAGGAAAAGTGCCCCAAGAATGGAAGACAGCTCTGGTGGTCCCAATACTCAAGCAGGGGAGGATAAGGGAAGGACTGGCAGCTACAGGCCAATGAGTCTAACATCAAATCCAGGAAAGGTGATGGAGAGATTGGTGGTCAAGTATATAGTTAAAGTTATGGATGAGAAGAATTGGCTGCAGGTATACCAACATGGTTTCAGGAAGAGATTTTCTTGCGAGACTCAGCTGTCAGGGTTCTTAAGAGGATTTAGTGCAGGCAGTTGATGAAGGTAAGCAGATTGATGCCTGCTTCATTGATTTTGAAAAGGCCGTCAAAAAGGTGCCCCACTTTATTTTGATGAGAAAACTGGACAAACTTCTGAAAGCCGAGTGGGTGGTGAAATGGATTGGTGACTTCCTCCAAGGACGGAGGCAGAGGGTGAAAGTTGGGGAGTCTTTGTCAGCGGAAGGCGAGGTGACGTCAGGGGTGCCAAAGGGAAGTGTGTTCAGTCCGGTATTGTTCGTCTTTATGGCAAATAATATGGGTATTGGGATTAGGGGCAAAATAAGATTGTTTGCTGATGATTGTTTTATACTCGATGGTAGGCAGTGGGGTAGACTTGCAGGCAGACATTGACAGGTTGTGTTTGTCGACTGTGGAAAACAAGATGAAGATCAATGTTGGTAAGACTAAGTTAGTTAGGTTTAGTAGGAAGAGAGTGATAAGCAGAGTCATTTACAGATGGGATGGGCAAGATATAGAGGACGCCACACAATATAAGTATCTTGGGGTTGTGCTGCAGAGTACTGCAGACAAGACATTGGGAGAGGGTGGTTACAAAGGGTTGCTGGGAAGGATACTTAATGGGGCTAGCTTTGAGGTGAAGGAATAGGCATAGTGTACAGTGCGGCCATTACTGGAGAATGCCGCTGCAGTGTGGGACCCGTACTTGGAAGTTGAAGTACAGGCGATGGAAATGGTGCAGAGAAGGGCAGCGAGATGGGTGAGGGGTAGGTGGAAAAGACAGGGGCAAGATGGAGAGGAGAAAGGTAATTACAGGCCATCTGTGATGATGATGGAAATGGGATGGAGTATATTGAGGGACAGAAGGAGGGTTGAAAAACTGGTCAGGATGTACAGAATTGTGAATGGAGAGGGAGGATGGGAAGGGTTACATTGGCACCTAACTTAGGGAGGGTATAGAGGCAGAAAGAACAACAGCCAGAAAATTGAGAGGGTGTGGAGGAAAACGGAGCGGGGTAGGCAGTCTATGCTTATGAGGTCAGTGAAGGAGTGGAACGTTTTGCAGGATTACTTGGTGACGAGGGGAGTTCGTAGGTTCAGAGGTGTCTTGGAGAGTGTTCTCTAGAGAGGTAGGAATGTGTGATCTCGCCACCGTGCGGCAGCACAATTACGAATATTTATTTATGACCTTTATGGTAACCAGATGTTGATATTCTGTGTGTTCGATGGTCATCTTGAATTGAAATATGCCATATTTTAATTAGTTTACTTGTAAAAGATCATACATTTATCTTACTTTTAAAAGAGCATACAACATGAACTAATAGACGATTCAGCAACTCAATTTAGAAAAATAACTTATTCTTATGTACCTGAAGGAAGCAGACGATGGTTCTATGCTGCTGGCAGGTTCATACCACAGTTAAAATTTTTTGTAAAACTTTTATTGCAATTTTTAAACATGTTTCTGATGCAGTTACTGCACAAATACAACTCCCCCTCCAACCAAAGTGCACCTTGTTCATAGAAAGAACTTCCATGTATTGAACATTTTGGTTTGAAGGCATGTTATCAATTTAACTGCCAAAATACACCTATTATGTATTAATTTACTTGTATTGAGAGAAATTAGACTTACATAACATTACGCAATTTCTGCAATACTCAATTAACCTGCCAGTCAGATATGCCTACCAGTAGGTTTATGTACCCTAGCCTGCACACGGTGAAAGTCTTTTTAAATGTAAGTACCTAGCTAAAGGGAATAATATTCTTCAAAGCTAAGGCCTATGACAGGAGATAGCATTTCCATCACTTATTAAAAGCACAATTCGCACTGATGCCTTAGATTTCCAATTCTAGACAATAAAAACGGGCAATGCTATAATAAAGATCGTTCAAATGTCCAGTTAAAAAGATTTTGTGCTGGTTATGTTTACATACAACCATGTGGCTCATACCAAAATTAAATCTCAACAAAGATATTTCAGGTTTCAATAATTTAAAAAAGTTAGCATACAAAACTTACCAATAATATGAATGCATCTCCTGACCAGATCTTCATCCAGACTATACAAAAGTTTTGACATCACAAGAACGTAATTATATGGTAGCAGCTTTCACACGAAAACGTATAAATACCAACAGCATGTAATCCCGTGGCACCGCTAGGCTCTGATATATGTTTTCACATGTCAACACGTACTTCATAAACAGGCTTCTCAGGAAAATAGGCTAACCATATATTGCCAAGGGCAAAGTTTTTTTCATGCGCAATAGACAAAAAACATTAATATTCGAGGTCAATAAAACACTTCAAAAATAAATGTTCTTGAAATTAACTGCACATTTCCTCAGCTTGCCACAAAGCAAATGTTGGATAGAAATAATGGACAACCACTGAAGAAATCATTTTGCATTTTCCACTTACATTACCAGACGGAAATTTTGATAACATGAAAATCAATAATCATTATAGCTAAACTTTCTACAGAAAACTAACACTGTCATCAAAATAATTTAGTGAAAGTGTTCATCTTTCTTAGTTCCACTATTAAAATCCACTGCATTAATCGACTAGCATAATTCTGTTTTGTAATTACACTCGAATCCGCGATATACGTATCACCGTCCATCTTCGAAAGGTCATGTGTATACTGCCCGTAAAGTTGTAAACAACTTCTACGCATGCGTTTCAAGAGTCACGTGATCAAAAGCAAATAGTATAGTCTGTTAAAGATAACATAAAATTCCTCACTAAATTAATTCATTTTAAGAATAAAGGAAAATATAATCACAAATATGTGAAGGTTGGCTTGAAAAAATCTAAGCCATGCTCTTTTACTGCACAATATCATTACTGCAATAATTCTTATAAATAGACGACTTTTTAGGATATTTTCAAGTAAGTCACATCTATTCTAACAACTACACAAGTACGTAAAGTTTTTTTGGATTTGAAACAGAACACAAAAAAATATAGACGTGCTCAAAATATGGTTTTGTTAGCGCAAAATGTCTGTAATAAGTTGCTATTATAATTATTTGAAACTTAACATGTAAAGTAATGATTGACATCAGAAAGAGAAAGTATTTAAGAAACATCATAATTAACTTACGCATTGACAAATTATTGATTGATTAATTAATTCTTTATTTGTCAGTAAAATACTGTTTAGTGTACAATAATACATCAAAACAACTACAAAAAATATTTCACATGTTACAAAAGTCCAGAGTATAAAATTCATAACACTATATAACATCTACGCATAAGAATTCTTTTAACATATCCTTAAATGTAAGAAACTTAAGTGTTTTTACATTTTTAGGTAACAAGTTATAAAATTTAATACCTAAATGAATAACACTTTTTTGTGTACAACTTAGATGTATCTTTCCACACATGTTTCTAACGGAAGGATTGTATTGTAAACCATGTAAATTAGTTTTCATAAACAGTAAAAGCTTGAAGATATTTAAAGAAGGTTAAGTCAATATTTTCAACTTAATAAACAGAGGCTTACATTGAGTACTATTACAGACACCAGAAATGATGCTTATGGCTTTTTCTGCAAAATAAATAGTCGATTACATAAATGGGAAGTACCCCATAAAATAATACCATATGATAATATGTATCCATGGCCTTAGAAGACCGTGCACTGATCTAAATATCTTTGGTTAGGTAGCCTACGTTAATTTTTAGAGCTCTAATAATATATATTCCTTTCACAATACGATATGTAAGGTCATCAGTATAGATATTACATTTTAGATTGGATAAAATAAATATACCAATATATTTTAATATTTCATTATTATTAGTTTTGGGATTTATATTAATGTGAATGTCGGAAGTTTTACTTGAATTTAAACAAAGTTCGTTTGCAGCACACCAATCATTAACAACATCTGCTTGTTCAGCAAGAATCAAATTACTTATATCATTATTGTTTTACTGGACACATAAGGCTAAGGCATCAGCAAAAAGAGTCATTTAAGTTATATACAAGATAAATAAAATTGGACCCAATATAGAACCTTGTAGTACACCATACTTTTGAGATAACAATTATGAGTATTTACCATTTATCAAAAACAGACTGAGGCCTACCTTCTAGGTAAGATTTAAAGAAACTAACATGGTTTTTGTCAAAACCACAGTAAGACAATTTATCAATTAATATACCATTGACGTCGTACTGCCTCGGGCCTGAGACCAAAGCCTGATCCGCGGGCATGGGCCATGACATGTGAAGGGAGGGAAACAAGTATAAAAACAAACATAAACGTTATAACACAAGCATATTCTCAGCAATTAAAACTGAGCACGAGAATGAAGTTTATAGCATAAGAATTGTTTACTGATGTTTGTTTTGTTTTAACCACGAATTATGCTAGCACTTCTGGCACATGCCACGTGCGGCCAGCACATGCACCTCTCGCGCAGATGTAAAGAGTAGAACTAAGAGTCAGTTCTCGCTATTCCGAGTAGTTAGATATCCCGTTGCAGCATGCGAGGCGTGCTCCAGACCTACAGGTAGCTGAAGAGTGTGCGTATCCGCGACGCCATCCTGGGAGGGACTTCACAGCCACTAAACGCACTGAGCATTTCGTGTCATCCGACTCAGCCGGGTCAATAGCTGAGTGGCGCCCATTCTCATCAGCAAAAACACAGTCTTCACCACCACCCTCTCCCACCAGTATCACACAGTGTTTCCATGATTTACAGTAGCAAAAGTCTTTGTTATATCAAATGATCTAAATAACACAGAGTAATTATTCTCTTTAATTAATAATTTGATGTGCACTGACACACATGCATCTATCAGCGACCATTGGCGCATCACAGTATTGCCACAGTAATGGTATTAACACGCCAGTTTGGAACATGCCCAACTCAGCAAGTCGACAGACAGCGACAACTAGAGGGATAATTTGATATCGCCACGTGCGTAATACTACAGAACAAAAGGAAGAAAAAGGAGCCACCACAAAACCATGCTCAGGCAACACACACACCTGTAGCACCCATCGAGGAGCCCGGACATTCGCCGTTTCTGTGGGCATTGAGCAGTTGCTGTACACATGTTCAATTGCCGAGACACCAAGGCACGGAAACAGACTATGTGACATTGGGAAATTATGGGATGAGTGTAGCCACATTTCGGAAGGGTCAATGGCCATAATAACACCAAATTTGTCGCGAGACACTGTAAATAGTGAAGTTAGGAAATCACCTGAAAGTATCAAGGAGAGGTTCGCCCGAGTAGCCACCGCGACTCAGGGTGACAACTGCATGGAGTGATAACCGGCACCGAGCGCGCCAAGTGTTTGTGTGTAAATTCAAAATAATTCAATATATAATCTCTTGTAGTGCAACTAACAAAGTGTTATGTGAATTAAGGCCAGCCTGTACTTTGAGAGACAGATTAACAAGATAACCGGGGCGGAAGGCCATTTAAATAAATTTCCCTACAGGAATCAGCCTTTTTATGTAAATCCATCAGTGCTTATTTTCAGACAATGTTATAGCATCAGTAGTTATTGTGTCAACATAATAGTGTTTTGTGTATTTGCTATTTAACTCACATGCGTGGAAGCGGAGAGCGGTAATTTTTGCGCGCCCTTTCTGGCTTTGTGCGAGGGAGGACGACATGTTGAAGTCAGTCTTCTTCCGTGTGTATGGGATGATGGCCACGCGACACCTCGGTTCCTAGGTCTTCGAGTTCGTACTGCATCCATCGTGTAAGGGCAATAGTAACTTCATTTAATCTCTTTAGTATGGAACTTTACGTAATCCAACCAAGTGACGTACCCAGGAACAGTGCCGCCCCAACCTCGTAGACTCACAGTTTGCCCGAGGATTCATTCACTTTAGTGTTATAGTCGTGCAGTACCGTGGTTCACGGTATTCGCCAACCCCAGGCATCGAGAGGGGGATCTGCTTCACGTATGTGAGTCATGTTGTTTTACGTTTCGGGAACAATAAACAGAGTCCAGACATATGTTTTGTGTTATTTCGAGCGTTGCCCCATCCTGGCATTTCGAGGAACTGGACCTGTCCTGTTAAAACCAGCACCTCGTGGGTTCAACACCCACCTCAACCAAGTACGTGGAGGACTCAAACCCACGTAGCAAAACACAAATGGCCTATAGGCGGCACGATTGCATACAGCCAACAGTACCACAAGCATGCCATAAGCGGCATCCACTCGTGTGCCACGAGCGGGTTACTGCCGTTATGCTCTCAGCACCATCAGTGGGCCACAAGCTGAGGAAGCAGCCCACAGGCTTTCTGCTTTCGTACAACCGTCGGTTGGCTATCAGTGGTTAAGTGACAGCATAAAGGCTGTAAGCCGCCAACATACCACTTGTGGGCCACTTGTCTACCAACTGTTGGCTAACTGTTGGCAAGCTGCTTGTAACCCAGCAACAGGCGGCCCATGGCCCACTGATATGCCGCTCGTCTACCAACTGTTGGCTAATTGCTAGCAAGCTGCTTGTAATCCAGCATTAGGCCGCTTATGGCCCGCTGATGTGCCGCTCGTCTACCAATGGTTGGCTAACTGCTGGCAAGCTGCTTGTAACCCAGCAACAGGCCGCCCATGGCCCGCTGATGTGCTGCTCGTCTACCAACTGTTGGCTAACTGCTGGCAAGCTGCTTGTAATCCAGCATCAAGCTGCTGATTTGCACCTTCTTATTCAAGAAAGATAACCATATGTACTTGACTTTAGGTACCTATAGCACACCTGTATAATAAACATTAATAATTCAACCACCATTTATTCTACTGCATTACAGAGTACACTTCTCTCACGGAAACAAACACAAACGAAGTAAAAATGCAACGTACCTAACCTTAATGCAACATGGTTAAACATTAAAGAAAACTGGCTTTTTGTACAAGATTTGTGTTTACAACATAACTACTGTGTTAAAATATATGCTTGCAAGGTCAGGCTGGTGAGCAGAAAGAAACTTTCGGCCTCACGAAATGATGAAGGAATTGGGAAGGAAACCATTGAAGGACAAGAGGAGAATGCAAGAACAGGTTAGGTAGTACCTATAAGGTGTTAACCGGAGACAGGGTACGGGTCGGTTTGGTTTGCAAGCTAAGCAAGGGACCTTTTAAGGGAAAATGATACAACAGTGGAAAGATTCAGAGGGGTGGATGTAAATGGAGAGGGGTAGACAGTCAATGCTAGTGAGGATGGTGTGGGAGTGGAATGTTCTGCGAGAGAAGTAGGTTACTGTGAGCGGGTTGGAAGGTTTAGGAAGGAACTGTAGGGTTGGTGCTGTGGAGAAGGGAGGAGCCTAGTCGTCACTGGGTGTTAGCCTAATTGCAAGTGTAAAACATATTATTATTAGACGCAATCTGTCATAAAAATAATGAACTTCTTTACTCAAAGTAGCTTATATACCGAATATATGTATTCTTCTTACCAAGCTAGAAAATATACAACAATCAAACAAAAAATATTTGAATCCTGTCTAAAAAATTCGTATTCAAGTTACTTCAATAGTCCATTGCGAAGAGAATAGAATTTATGCTATTTATATATTTTAGGAAAAAACCATCAATATTGGAGTTCCTCAGGGTTATATTCTAGGACTACTTTTGTTAGTGATTTTCATAAATGATTTTCTTCAGCAGTAAAAAATAGTGATGTCATTATGTTTGCAGATGACACTAATTTAATTTTAATAAAGTTCATTTGATTAACAATGTAAATTTAGCAATAAATAGCATTAGTGATTGGTTTACACACAACAAACTAGTTTTGCACAAGTCAAAATCCTCTGTAGTAAAATTTTAGTCTTTCAAACCGTACAATTCAAACTATATAATAATTCCCGTAAAGTTTCTAAACAAGATAGAGAGGAAAATATAAAATGTTAAGAACTACATTTTGAGAAAAATTTAGTCTGGCATGTTCATATTAATTTTATCTACAAGGAATTGCCGTCAACGTGTTATGCCATTCAATCGATTAAAAAAAGTTTGCTCTGTTGAAGTGACACTAGTTCTGTATTTTGCTAATGTACAGTCCTATCTTAAATATGGTATTATTTTTTGGGGAAACTCAACACAATAGGTTTGTTCGCGTGGTCTGCCAGTTTTACCAGCCGAGGGCAAGTGCCATTTTTCGCTGGCAGCGAAATGGCAGGACGGGCAGTTTGACGTCGGTAAAGGGGGGGGGGTTGTTTGTGATGATGACAATGATGTTGAAAAGGGCCCCAGTTGCTCAATTACGAGGAACAACACTCGAGCAGAGACTCTAGATTCCCAGGGCGTGGTCGAGATCCCAGGGGCTGACAGTAGTTAAAATGCTCGCCCCCTACTTCCTCGTCGACTGGTTATCCTACACGATACCGAGGTTGTAGGCCACCTCGGACGCCGTTAACGTAACTGAATATATACATAGATAGGTAACTGTACGGACAGGTTGTAACACATACTGATTCAATGGTACTCACTGTTATGACGTCAGGATGTTGAGATAGCTGCGGGTTTATGGGTCCCCGTTCCCGATATACTGTGACTGTGAGGAGATGAAACACTTGACACACGTAATGATGACACTGTAGATTTATTCTCCATAAATTACGGTACAGATGGTAATGTGTACAAAATTGTAGGACCGGGGTGACACATGTCACTACCTCCCGACGTGTCTCGATTCCAACTGAACTGCCAACATGGCGGGCGGGGCTTCCCTCCAATAGTAGTAAAAAAAAAAGACCGCGGAGCTGCTCGCTAATGCGCAAAAACTGTACACTGGAACTACATAGCCAATAAACATGTACAAAATTATTAAATTTTCACATCAACTTCTCATTGTCTTGTGGTACATAAAATGTTCTGGATCCATAAAAATTACAATAAGAAAGTTCTGGATATGCGCTTTGCATTCCTAGGAATTTAAATGTCATACTGTATGGAGAAGAAAAAAAAAACGAATAATTTGCATACATATACATGAAAACAAACTAACACAATAAAATCCCTACATGCTAATTTCAAATTGAATCAGACATTACTTTGACTTAAAATGCCACA
>PNEQ01102828.1:22162-36795 GCA_003012365.1 Medauroidea extradentata
GTCCATGTCAATTGTGAGGGGTGGTTGGTAGAATGAGATACTGAGAAAAGGATACAAATACCTGAAATTACGATTATAAACAAGACACAAATTAACTACCAGTTCCCCTCAATAAACATTAAGTGTAAATGAACCACTGATCTTTGAGTGAAGTTGGGCATGTTGCACTCTCTTCACTGTAATGATCTTGGAGCGGTTGGGTGCTCAAATGGGTTATATTCCTTCGGACATACTGCATTCACCAGGGTGTAGGGCTGAGTAACACTGGGTCTAGCAATAGCACCACTAGGCCGTATCTCTAGGGACACTCGAGAAAACTCTTAGAATGAAGACGATGTACAGCTGGTGCGAGGGGCGGTGTGACAGACGGTCTAAGGTAGGTGTGTGCGGTAGCGCACGTCAAATGCCCTCCTCCTATTGAGGCCGTCTGTCACCGCGCCCTCTGTCGGCCGGTACTAGCAGCATGCGAGATCACACACATATGGGAATGTGGTGAGGGGTTCCATCACACCTCTACTGGTGGGTGAGAAGGGGCGGTTTGCACCGCCACCTGGGCTGCGCTGGGGGCGTGTGGCATCTGCCTCCGCAGGGCTGAATCGGCGTGGTGGACGGCGCATCCGCTGGGAAACGTCTCGGAGGCGTGGTCCACTCTCCTATGGTGTTGTTTACTTCGCCGCTGGAGAGATCGCTTTGTGAAGTGAATGACGCATGGCACGAGGGGCGCAGCGTAGAGGGTGGGAAGGGGGACAGCCCGTCTTGTGTAGACCTCCCCTCCAAATCACTCGCGCTTCTCTCTTCTGCTATTCCGCCGTAATTCTCCGCTCGCCTGGCCGCGGGTGTTCGCTGTTCTATCTCCGACGCTATTGAGATGCTGGGGTTGGCAGTATCACTCCGTTGGGCGGTCAGGGGGTTCGACGTCGCTATCTGCATCCTCTGTTGGGCCATTGGGCAGGAGTTGGTTAGAGCGACGTCATCGTGCGGCGGCGCGACGCTAGGCGTCGAGACGCAAGCAGGCGTAGGCGCAGCTGGTGGGTGATGCATATTTTTGTTTTCTGACGCACTGGTTTTTCTGGGTCCGGTGTTACGAGGTGACATTTCCTGTGTAACTGTCTCTGTTTCTGACGGCTTTTCGTTGCGGTCTCCTTTCACTACTCGTATACTGTCTCTGTGTACACGGATACGGCGTCGTCATCCTACGCGCAACAGGTAGGTTGATTCACCTAGCCTTTCTAAGATTTTGTAAGGTCCCATCCATTTGGCTGCGAATCCTGCACAGAAAATTTTCTTGCCAGATGACAAGTGATGTGCTCGGATGTATCCCATCTGTCCTGGTAGGAGTGGCATGGGCGGGCGTGTGGTAGTAGGTGTGATGTGTTGTGAGAAGCGAAGCTGTCTACCGCGTATCTCCTCTGCCTCCTGCATGCGGTGCGCTTCTCTGTCTGTGTTGTCAGCTGTTCTTGTATCGAACGGTGTGCAGCTGAACTCGCCTGGAGCGGTCAGATTTCGACCCAGTGCCACCGAAGCTGGTGTCCTGCCGGTTGCCGCATTTACACGGCGTCGTAGCGTATAGAGGGCTGCGGGAAGATGTTCAGGCCAGCTGTCGTGCTTTTCACCCACACGAAGGCGCAGTTGGGTCTTGATATCTTGATTTCTGCGCTCTGTGGGATTTGCACGGGGATGATAAACGGCGGTCTTAAGTGACGTCACACACCACTTTTTGCACGGTTCTCGCCAATTGCGCCCTGTAAATTGCGGCCCATTATCCAACAGTATGTATTGTGGGTAACCCCACTGCGGAAATACTGGTTTTCTAATACTTTCACAAACATTTTGACAAGTGTATTACTAACTGGGTAAGCTTCAGTCCAGCGAGAATAAAGATCAGTAACCACAAAAATGAACTTTTTACCACACTTAGATCGAGGATATGGGCCCATGATATCTGTGGCGATAGTTTGAAACGGCTCCTTAGGTACTCGTGCTTGCTGTTGCTGTTCACCGTCTGTTCTTCTGGACTTAAAGCGGTTGCACAAGTCACATTCGCGTACGTATTGTCTTACTTGTCGACTAACCCCTGGCCAAAAAAAATGTTGTTTTAAATTTAGCAGTGTTTGTTGTGCACCGGGGTGTCCGGAAATGATACTATTGTGAGCATAACGCAACACAGTTTCTCTCGCAGCATTGGGTACGTACATTTTCCACTCGGAATTCGGTTTCTTAGCTCTTGTCTCTACTCGACATTCACAGACGCGCCAGTTGTCTACATAGCCTTGTTCACATTGTGGGCGTATTTTTTGTGACTTCACGCAAGTTTGTTGCGCAGCTAGGACAGTTTGTTGTATTATCGGATGTGAGTCCAGACCACGGTTGGTATCAATTGCACACACTGAAGCAATAGGTGGTTGCTGGGAAAATCCTGGGGGTAGCATGTCGTCCCACTCGTATGTGTCTTGCACAACTTCCTGACTGTCGGCAACCCGGGAAAGTGTGTCCGCTAGTTGGTTGTCTTTACCAGGCACATGTTCTATGTTAAACTAAAATGGTTGGAGTAATGTTGCCCAACGAATTAACTTGCAACGTGTGTCCTTTACAGAATGTAGCCACACAAGGCACCTATTATCTGTGCAGAGTGTAAATGAACGGTAAGCCAGGTACTGTTGATATTTTCGGATAGCCCACACTACAGCTAAACACTCGCGCTCATTGACATCATATTTTTGTTCTGTTGTACCAAACTTTGCACTAGCATAGTTAATGACGCTCTTCTCATTGTTGTAACCATACTGGAAAAGGACAGCTCCCATCCCTTCCTGGCTGGCATCAGTTTGTAGGTATAGGTGTTGAGTTGGTTCATAAATGGCGAGTGTCGAGCACTGCCGGAAGCGGCGTTTCACTTCTCGGAGAGCATTGTCGGCTTCAGGTGTCCACTCATAGCGTCGCTTCGTTGAGAGTAAATCTGTCATTGGTGCTGTGATGATGGCTAATTCTGGTATGAAGTCGCGCAGCCAGTTGAGTAATCCAAATAATTTTTTTAGTTGTTTGCGTGTACGTGGTGGCTTACAGTTTTCAATGAGCTGCAGATGTTCCTTTGTAGGGTGTATCCCACTCTTGGTAACAACGTGGCCTAGGTATTCCAGGACGGACTTACCAAGGTGACATTTGTTTATTGCACATGTGAGTCCGTTTATTGCGAGTCTCTCCAGAACTGTTGAAAGATGGGTAAGATGGTCTTCCCATGTAGCTGACCAAATGATAACGTCGTCTAGATATGCCAAGGCATACCCAGAACAACCGCCTAACACTTGCGCCATTATAAGTTGGAATGTGGCAGGTGCACACCTTAACCCAAAGGGCATCGCACAGAAGTGAAAACAGCGGCCGTCTGGGTCGGTGAAAGCTGTCTTATGGCGATCGGCAGGGGCTACTGGCACCTGCCAGTACCCACTTCGCAGGTCTAATGTTGATTTGATTTTCGCTCTTTCCAACGAAGCGAGGGCACCTCTGACACTGATCGCTGGTGGGGCCATTGGCTGTGTAAATTGGTTCAGCTGTCGAAAATCTGCGCAAAAATGCCAACTGTCATCTTTCTTTGGTGCTAATGTGATAGGTGCGTTAAAATTACTGTTTGACGGCTCAATGACTCCGGCTTCTAGCTTTTCATTTATTTGTTTACGTATGATTTGTACCTGGTGAGGTAAATAATTCCGTGTCGGAACGTAGATCGGCTTGTCTGTACTGAGTTCTATTCTGTGTTCAGCTATGGTGGTTCTGCGGAGCACTTGTGGTGTGTCGAACACGTCGCGCCTCTCATCTAACATGTTCTGAAAATCTTTCTGGTGTTCAGGTGGAATTTCATGGGAAAACTGACTTAACTCCACATGTGGTAAACTAGATTTTATACGGTTGCCAAGGTGATACACAGTGCGGCGCTCCTTAACACCTATGTGAATACGCTTGTTTTCAGGTTCTATCACTGCATTTTGTTCTGTAAGCCATGGAATACCTAAAATAACGTCTTCGTTGAGATCGTCAACAACTAGGGCATTAGTAACAGTTTTCAAATCTCGAATGCGCACAGTGAGGGTTGTTGACCCCCGTGATGTTACAAGGCATGATTTTACTGCTAATGAAATGACTTGTTCGTCACACTGAATTTCACTTTTTGGTACGAAACATGAATGAATGCAACTATCGGTGGCAGCTGTATCAATGAGGGCATGGCACTGATGTTGATTCACAAGAACTGGAACACCTAATTTTTGTTTGGATGAGATTCCTAAATCATACAAACAGCGTTGTTGTTGTTGTGTAATTTCCTAGGTGTTCTGGGTGCAGGGGCCGCAAGAAGCATCTGAGATCCCGACCTCTACTGCTCGTTTCCCGAACTCTGTAGTCGTGTGGTATGGATGCTCTCCTGTCTTCTCTAGCGGCTTGGACATTCATTATGCCAGTGCATCTGGTTGTCAGGACACATCTGGCATGGAAATGGTGGTAGTCTGCTGTTCATGTGGGGTTGTGTTCTGTCGCTATTGTTGTTGGCATGGTAGTCACGTAGATTATTCTGTGTTCTAGGTTGTGGTTGGTGTTGTTGTGGTGATTGTGATGGCCTATGAACTCGTTCTGACATAAGTCCTGATGCAACTTCTGTCTCCCGGCGCGTTGCGCGGCGCAGTTCCAGCTCATTGTTGTTTCCGGGACGTCTTTGCGTGCTTCGTTCAAGTAGGGCTGCAGTGTTCAGAAATTGTGCTGTTCCTCCGGAAATTGCTGCTATCAATACAGGACAAAATTCTGGTCTGGTGATTTCAGCTGCGTTGCATAACACCTGTTGCTCCGTTAGGTGTGGATGTATGCACCTGATGTTGTCAATTTTTCGTTTCAAAAATGTGGTAAGAGATTCACCGGCCTTCTGACGGTCTAATATGAGGCTGCTCTGGGTGGTTAATGAATTGAACTGTTCAATGAAATGACTGTGGAAAACTTCGGAGAATTCTGCCCATGGCATCTCGTACCTCCCGAGTGATTTCCACCAAGAGTAGGCACGCCCCTTAAGGCGTTAAGTAACACACTGGGTCCACTCTTCCGGCGGCACGCCGTAACGACCTAGTCTTGCTATACAGGTGTCGACAAATTCTTGTGGGTTTTCAGTTTCTGACCCTTCAAAAGTTGGTAAGTCTTGAAAATGTGTTGGGGTATATGTTGATGTGACTCTAGATGGTGTGACGTCTGTAGACGGTCGGGCGTAAAACGTGTGTGCTGTTGTAAACTGATGCGGTGCAGAGACATTTTGCACTACACTAGCAGTCGTGGTCGTTACTCCCCAGGTTGGTTGGGGCAGTCTTGTCTGCATTACTGGGACTGTAGGCTGGAATGTGGACAACTGTTCATTGATGATTGACATGTGTTGACACTGTTGACATGTAACCCAAATGTCACTAGCAGTTCGCTTCTCGCCGTCTGTCATGCACACAGTATGCATTGCTTGTTGACACCTTCTGCATGTAATTAATGATGCACTGGTTCCTGGAAAATAGCACCTACCACAGTTTACGTAGGTACTGATGTTGGGGACTGGTGTTGAGCTAGGTTGCTGAGGTTGGAATTTTTGTTCATTTGTTGCTAAATGTTGTGCACAGAACTCGCACAAAATCTGTCCATTTTTCTCACTTAATTGTTCATTTGCGTTGAGGCACTGTTTATGGTATTGGTGGTAACTACTATGGCATGTGGTGTATGGCGAATTGAACTGTAGGCACTTTTGTTTTTCACACCTGTCTCTGTCAAAATTGTTGGCAAATGAAGTAGTTTTGGCTTGAAATTCTGGTGAAAAATTTTGCCAAACACAAACTTTTGTGTCGAAGCTTATGAGTTAATCTTTTGAGGGCTTCGCACGTCTGCACACACTACATGTGTTTTTTGGCGTGTACTCGAGCATGCCCGAAACAGCTGTTCGCGGATGTCGCGGTTGAGACTGGAACTGTTAGGCATAAGCCCTGGAAGTGGTGTGTTTATGAGGTTGCACTGGTGGGAAGTTTCGTTGGAATTGTCCACAGTCTGATGACACTTATCACAGATGCATACGAAGGCGTTACTCGCGGTGCGAAACGCCATTTCGCGGGTGTCGCACCGACGCAGAAGATCAGCTGATCGTCAGGGTCACGCGGCAGACTCCCCTACGCGCGCGCCGAGGGAGGTGATACCGCCCGGCGGGGTAGCAGCGCTCGAGGGGTGGAGATGCCTCTCTCCTCCGTGACGTCACGTGCCCTTGATTACGGTAGAATTGGAATACGTGCGAGCTGACGCAACAACAATGGCCGCCGCGCGGGCATCCCTACTCTGCTTGGAACCTTCTGGGCGTCGTGTAGTTCTCTCAGCGTTGTTTTGATGTTGAAGAAGCAAAGTCAGCCCCAAAGGAAGGGCGCCATCTGACGTCGGCAGGGGGGGGGGGTTGTTTGTGATGATGACAATGATGTTGAAAAGGGCGCCAGTTGCTCAATTACGAGGAACAACACTCGAGCAGAGACTCTAGACTCCCAGGGCGTGGTCGAGAGCCCAGGGGCTGACAGTAGTTAAAATGCTCGCCCCCTGCTTCCTCGTCGACTGGTTATCCTACACGATGCCGAGGTTGTAGGCCACCTCGGATGCCGTTAACGTAACTGAATATATACATAGATAGGTAACTGCACGGACAGGTTGTAACATATACTGATTCAATGGTACTCACTGTTATGACGTCAGGATGTTGAGATAGCTGCAGGTTTATGGGTCCCCGTTCCCGATATACTGTAACTGTGAGGAGATGAAACACTTGACACACGTAATGATGACACTGTAGATTTATTCTCCATGAATTACGGTACAGATGGTAATGTGTACAAAATTGTAGGACCGGGGTGACACATGTCACTCCTCCCGACGCGTCTCGATTCCAACTGAACTGCTAACATGGCGGGCGGGGCTTCCCTCCAATAGTAGTAAAAAAAAAAGACCACGGAGCTGCTCGCTAAAGCGCAAAAACTGTACACTGGAACTACATTGCCAATAAACATGTACAAAATTAATAAATTTTCACATCAACTTCTCAATGTCTTGTGGTATATAAAATGTTCTGGATCCATAAAAATTACAATAAGAAAGTTCTGGATATGCGCTTTGCAATCCTAGGAATTTAAATGTCATACTGTATGGAGAAGAAAAAAACAAACAAATAATTTGCATACATATACATGAAAACAAACGAACACAATAAAATCCCTACATGCTAATTTCAAATTGAATCAGACATTACTTTGACTTAAAATGCCACGGCGGACCGTATGCCGGGTAAGTCCATGTCAAATGTGAGGGATGGTTGGTAGAATGAGATACTGAGAAAAGGATACAAATACCTGAAATTACGATTATAAACAAGACACAAATTAACTACCAGTTCCCCTCAATAAACATTAAGTGTAAATGAACTACTGATCTTTGAGTGAAGTTGGGCATGTTGCACTCTCTTCACTGTAATGATCTTGGACCGGTTGTGTACTCAAATGGGTTATATTCCTTCGGACATACTGCATTCACCAGGGTGTAGGGCTGAGTAACACTGGGTCTAGCAATAGCACCACTAGGCCGTATCTCTAGGGACACTCGAGAAAACTCTTAGAATGAAGACGAGGTACAGCTGGTGCGAGGGGCGGTGTGACAGACGGTCTAAGGTTGGTGTGTGCGGTAACGCACGTCATGTTGCTAGTGGCTGTGACCACTCGAACGATATCTGGCAGTAAACAAGCATGTTGTTATTTTGAAAAACACCTGCGAAGGTTTGTTTTGAAAGTTTAGCATTGAAATCTCATTTTGGCTTCCCGACGTATTTTTTTAATTACGTTAATAAATACAAATACTTGCGTTTAGGCCTAAAGAATGGAAAACCAGAGATCGCAGGACTTCCCATGTAAACTAATATCGTCGGAGACGAAAGAATTTTACACGCATTGCGGAAAAATACGTTTTTAATGGGCCTTGCGATTTATTTAGCATGCGTTCTTCATTACACAGGGCGAATTTGATACCATGTACGAAGTTATGATGCATACATTAAAATTGTCTTTGTAAATTTTTGTGGGAATGTTTAAGCTAATTTAGTTTCACAGTAAGTTAGGCTACATTAGTCAGTCAATCCAGTTAGGTAGGACAACTTTGCTGCTGACGAACAGTAGACCCTGGCTAATTTTTTCGTATAATATAACGTAACATCTTGTTAACTGCAAGTTACTTAATTTTTATGGGTTTGTTTGCTTATACGAGCACAATTTTTAAAATGTGTGCTACTAAAGGTAAATATAATGGTTCATAGAATGTCCGTGGCATGTTAGTACCCCATAATTTCCCAGGTTTTTTAATGTCACTGCCCCCACCTTTTTTAGTGGTCTTACCCTACAATTTTCTGTCCACCTACCCTACATATTTCTGTCCATCTGCTCTAAGGTTTTTAATGTCCATACCCAACATTTAGTAGTTCTACCATACAACTTTATGTTCACCTACCCTACATATTTCTGTAGGCCTACTTCTGCTCTAAGATTTTAATGACCTTGCCCCACATTTTTGGTGGTTCTACCCTACATATTTCTGCACCCCTGCTCCACGATTTTAATGTCCCTGCTTAACATTTTTAGTGGTCCTACCATAAAACTTTCTGTTCTCCTACTCTACATATTATTGTACCTCTGTTCCAAGATTTTTTAATGTCCCTACCCATTTTTAGTTATCCTACCCTATATATTTCTGCACCCCTGCTTCAAGATCTTTAATGTCCCTACCCAACATTTTTAGTGGTCCTATACCCTACAACTTTCTGTTCTCATACTCTACATATACATATTTCTGTATCTCTGCTCCAAGATTTTAATGACCTTACCCCATATTTTAGTGGTCCTACCCTACATATTTCTGTACCTCTGCTCCATTATTTTTAATGTCCCTGCCCCATATTTTTGTGTTCCTATCCTACAATTTTCTGTTCCCCTTCCTTATATACTTATACATCCCTGATCCAAGATTTTATAAGTCCCTGCCTAACATGTATAGTGTTCCTATCTTACAATGTTGTGTGTCCCTACCCAGCATATTTCTGTACCTCTGCCTCCTAAAATGAAGTCGTAACTATAAAATACTCTTTGAGGAAAGTGTTAAACAACAACTTGAGCTAGGCTTACCACAAAATTGTTAAAATTATGAATTCTTGTATCCTATATGCCTTTCTGCACTCTTGTAGTGATGGCATGTTCGTACTTAGTAGGCCTATTCTGCAACATATTGTGGGGTACCGGTAACTTAAAACTTGACTTGTTAAAGAACAAGTTTTGTTAATAATCTCCAGATAATACGATATTTACATTTAACGATTTTACTGTCAAATTCCCATACTGATGTATTTCAAGATTTCTTCACTAAATGCCTAGGAAAGGCATTTAATGTGTAAAACAACTCGTAGACGAAATCGTAACACATTATACATACAATATCATTAACGTAATCTTGGATTTATTTAAACAATGACAGTAAAAATATAAATGTAGGTTTGATGCACGTTTACCGTCAGGTTAACCTCGTCACTGTTTACAAAATAACTACGAGTACGCTGCAACATTATCTGGGGGCCGATTAAATATCACCACTTGCGTTTTGCACCGGCGCAGCGCAACGCAAGTAAATTTGCTCTGCACCTGCACCTCTAGTCGTAGTTGGAATTAAATTTACTCGAAAGCGCAAGACACAAGGGGCGGAGCCTATTTCTACTCGGCACAACTGCCTCCCATCTCCAATTTACACAAGCCAATCAGAAAATTTGTAACATCATTCTCACTGCCACATGGACAGCAAAAACTGTCTGTACACCTGTGTGCTTACATGCAGATATAGCTTCCGTGTAGCAGTGAACAATTTCTCGAGCTAAAAGTAGTGTTTTGGTTATATTTTTCGTAACCTCGAATTGTGTAGTTTTCTTGTACTTATACAAGGAGGTAAGAAGTGTAGTTTCATATCAAGAAATGAAGGAAAATTGTCACAAAGTTTTCATTACAATCATATATGTCGTAGTTGCGTTTTTAAGTTTGAAACAAAACCATGTATTTCTGTATTTTGACAACTCCTAACACATATGTTGTGTGATTTTGGAGGCTCACAAATAAATAAAAAAATAAATAAATAAATAAATTTCTATAATGTCGTGGTTATATCAGTGTAGTGGATGCGTGTGTTCATTTTATTGAATGAGATTGTTCGTGAATAATTAAGTACTATATTTATGGAGAGTAGCATTTTTGTAACACAATTTAAATTCGTCAGAGTGGTTTTAGTCTGTAATCAGCTTTTACGTACTTTATGTTGCTAACGGAAAATAAAGAGCCTAATGTGAGAGACGTGTGACGCGATTAGAGCATATTTTATGTATACATTTTATATTTGTACTGGTATTAAGTTGAGTAACCTAGTTTTGAAATTCACGTAAGTTATTTTAACTTGTGTGGCATTGTATTTGTGAGTGTAGGCCTACTACCTAATTGGCTATACATGTGGCATTCGTCTTTCAGAGTCGTAAATTATCAAATCGTGATACGTTGATTATTTCTAAATAATTCGTTGCTAATGTGTAGTGAATACGAGTGGCTTTCGTACAACTATACTGCTATAAATTTAATTAGGTCTAAATGATTGTAAGTTCAATGTTCACCGAGATAGGGCGTGATGTATAGACAGCAAGTCTCACGAAAGACTTAAAACTAAAATGATAGCCCTCCCGTTTCATGAAATAAAGAGAATCCCAACAGAATCACTCTTAGTCTTAAATATAAAGCACGTGTAATGTGGAAACAAGTCGGCGAGAAAGATGTGCTGTTGAAACACCCCATCCAAGCAAGGAAAATAGAGAGGTAATGTCAATGTCCTAAGCAATTAGCCAAACAGGTACTTGCGAAACATATTCGCTATTTATTTACATTATCATTTGCATAAAACTTTTAAGCAAAGTTTTTAAGGTTACAAATAACCTCAACAATCCATCTCTTTTCTCGTCGTGTGCCACGGAAAAATACCCTCAAAAAGGTTATTCCGGGGAAAGGATAATAAATCGTTGCCCATTTTGAATTACTTCTTAAGTAAAAAAACATTTCAGTTTTGTACTTCTACTGTACTTCGTAACTTAAAAGCTTAAATTTGTACACGAAAACGTAAATAATTAAAGTTCATAGAACACTTGATACAGATAAAGATATCCAACTTATGTTAATTTTCTTTCACACACCCGAAAATTGTCCAATGCGCATGCGCGAAGGGCCCAGATATACTTGCGTCGAGCTATTTGCTAGTCGCAGATTTTCAGGCACTTTACGCCGTCACGTGACCACTTGCACCTGCGTATTTGTATATTTAATACCAAAGCAACGCAGCGCAAGTGCAAATTTTGCGCTGAACCTTTCAAAAGCGATATTTAATCGGCCCCCTGGCTTTGTTCGTGGCTACGGTGATTTTAATTAATTCGGAAAACAAAAGAATTTGCACAGTTCTTCTTTTACTGGATTATTACAGCAAGGACAAAATTGTGTCACTGTTTCGCATGGGACGAGAGAGTTTGTTTTGAACAAGCATCGTCATGTGACGTCACAAGTGACGTTTTTTTATTGCTGTCACTTTTGCCCTTACTCGCCGAGCATGGGCAGAAATGGCAGTCATTTATGGATAAACTGGCATCTGCTAGTCCCACCCGAACAGCATACCAAAAACACTTCCGGTAAAACGAACGCCTTCTGGCAGAAAACTAGCAGAACTGGTACAAAACTGGCAGACCACGCAAACAAACCAAATGTAAGAAGGTATTTAAGCTCTAGAAGAAGATAATAATGACTATAACAGGTAGGGATCAAATGTGTCATTGCAGATTATTATTTAAAGAATTCAGCATTCTGACTTTTCCCTGTTTGTATTTCTATCTGGTTATAATATTTGTAAAGGTAAACACAGAATCCGAATTAAACCATGGAGGTATTAGTCTATGGAGTGGCATCTGCCATACATTTCAATGGTAATCGTGTGAAGCCAATCATTTTCCATGAGTCGCCATATTTTGGGTGGCAAAACAATAGCAGAAAGCAATGTAATTATGTAATTTTTTTTTACAAAAATTCGCACAAATTCTCAATTTGAATCGTACACAACAGTTTACAATTGCTTCAGAAATATAAAAAAAAAAAAAACTAATTAGCTCTGGCTGTGTGTATGAACATTATAAACTTGATGAATTTAATTAAAAGTTTCTTACCTGTACAAAGATAATCCTCTGCAACGACCGAATCTGTTTGTAAGGTCAAGAGCTGCACAAACTTTCACCATAATGTGTAGTTAACAAAAAACTAAAATATTTTCATTCAGCTCAGTGCTGTTTACATGTTTTTGCCACCACTAACTCTATCCTTGTCTTTAAACATCGTCTGTTAGCTGGTTTCAAATTTGATCAAAGGCTTCCACTCCATACACGAATACCTCCATGAATTAATCAAAAATATTTACAATCACTTGACAACATACATAATGTGGGAAAGGAAAGTTTAGTGAATTGGCCCCCAGTAACTTTAAGTTACGGATCGCTTAGTGCCACTTACCTTAATTTGCGATTCATTAAGCACTAGGTTTGTTCGCGTGTGCTGCCAGTTTTACCAGCTGAGGGCAAGTGCCATTTTTCGCCGGCAGCGAAATGGCAGGGGGCCGATTAAATGTCACCACTTGCGTTTTGCACCGACAAAGCGCAACGCAAGTAAAATCTGCTCTGCACCTGCACCTCCCCTCTTCCACTAACAGAAGACAATCAGAAAATTTGTAACATCATTCTCACTGCCATGTGGACAGCAAAAGCTGTCTGCACACCCGCATGTTTACATGCAGATACGAGGTTTGTTCGCGTGGTCTGCCAGTTTTACCAGCCGAGGGCAAGTGCCATTTTTCGCTGGCAGCGAAATGGCAGGACGGGCAGTTGCAAGTTGCTATGACCACCCGAACGATATCTGTTATTTTGAAAAACACCCGCGAAAGTTTGTTTTGAAAGTTTAGCATTGAGAACTCGGCTTAGATTCCCGACGTTTTTTCGTAATTACGTTAATACATACAATAACTTTCGTTTAGGCCTAAAGAATGGAAAACAAGAGATCGCAGGACCTCCCACGCAAACTAATAGCATTGGAGACGAAAGAATTTAATAACCATAGCGGAAAAATACGTTTTTAACGAGTCTTGCGATTTGTCAACATTCATTCTTCAGTACGTAAGGGGAAGATTGATACAACGTACGAAGTTATGACGCATGTATTAAAATCGTCTTTTGTTTTATTTTATTTATTTTCCAATAGGTTCCAAAGAGCCAGGGCTCGCTAGAGGGACAGTTACATTACGGATCTGGCAGCCACATCTGCCTTATTCTACAGTCTTCGTAAATTTTTGTAGGAATGTTCATACTAGTGCAGTTTCACAATACCTAGGCTACATTAGTCAGAGGCAATTCAGTTAGGTAGGCCTAAACAACTTTGCTGCTGACGAACATTAGAGGCTGGCTAATTTTTTTCGCATGTAATTTGTCACATCTTGTTAATTGTAGGCGATTGATTTTTGTGGTTTTGTTAGCTTATACGGGAACATTTTTTTTTAATGTGTGCTACTAAAGGTTAATAATATAGTGGTTCATAGAATGTTCGTGTCGTGCATTTTATTACCCCATAATTTGTAGCGCCCTTGTCCCATGTTTATAATGTCACTGCCTCCACCTTTTTTTAGTGGACTTACCCTACAATTTTCTGTCCATCTGCTCCAAGGTTTTTAATGTCTGTACCCAACATATTTAGTGGTCTTACCCTACAACTTTTTGTTCACCTACCCTACATATTTCTGTAGGCCTACCTCTGCTCTAATATTTTAATGACATTGCCCCACATTTTTGATGGTCCTACCCTACATATTTCTGCACCTCTGCTTCATGATTTTAATGTCCCTGCTTGACGTTTTTAGTGGTCCTACCCTACAACTTTGTTCTCCTACCCTACGTATTACTGTACCTCTGCTCCAAGATTTTTAATGTTCCTACCCATTTTTAGTTATCCTATCCTACAACTTTCTGTTCTCCTACCCTATATATTTCTGCACCCCTGCTTCAAGTTCTTTAAGTCCCTACACAACATTTTTAGTGGCCCTACCCTACAACTTTCTGTTCTCCTACTCTACATATTTTTGTATCTTTGCTGCAATATTTCAATGACCTTGCCCTATATTTTTAGTGGTCCTACCCTACAGATTTCTGTACCTCTGCTCATGTTGTTTAATGTCTCTGCCCCACATTTTTGTGATCGTCACCTACAATTTTGTTCCCCTTCTTTATGTACTTCTATACCGCTGCTCCATGATTTTATACGTCCCTGCCACACATGTATAGTGCTCCTATCCTACAATGTTGTGTGTCCATACCCTGTAAATTTCTGTACCTCTGCCTCCAAAAATGAAGTCGTAACTATAAAATACTCTTTGAGGAAAGTGATAAACAACAACTTGAGCTAGGCCTACCATAAAATGGTTAAAATTACGAATTTTGGTATCCTATTTTTAATGCCTTT
>PNEQ01102839.1:0-82241 GCA_003012365.1 Medauroidea extradentata
TTTTAAATTTACAAGGGAAGTTCTAATATAGGACTGGTCATTACATGTTTTGTTCGTGTGCATACAAATTGCTTATTTGACTTTTTATCCTCTTTCAGAAGATTTTATGCTCTATCACGAAATAACCAAGGTAATATCACGAAATTACCAATGATATCACGAAATTATCATGGATTTTGCAATTTAACAAAAGCATTTACTGTAATTAACTGTTTAAAGAAACATTGACATCACATATATGGGATGATGCCTAATAATGCGTTCTTTCAGATGATATATTTCATAATTAGTGTTTATAAATGTTCATCTACATTTAACACCTTTTTTTTTAATTTATCACGAAATTACCCAGGTTTTCCCTATATATATAACGCTGTTCTTATGAAAATAAATTTTACAAATAAAAATAGAAAACAATGTATTTTTGTGTTAAATCATATTTTTATTATTATTAGCTACTCAAAACTAAATGGGATCGGTCAGAATTAATTCTGGGATATGAAAACCAATAATTTAAATCAGAGAAGACAGGGCTACGAGAATCAAAAGGTTATGCTCGTTATTGACAAAGGAGAGGATTACATTATAACTTGCAATTCCCATACGTTACTTCTTTAAATATGGCACACACTGGATTACTATTAAAATATTGTGTCTAATTGTTTTCTGTATCCACACGTACACACAGTGAGTGTTTAATTTAAAAAATATATATTTATGAAGTAAAAAAAACTAAGATTTCACTAAAACATTTTAACAGGTAACACTTCATCTATTGAATCTACATGCATTACTAGCAATACATTGAATGCAAAACTCAGATTGTAGAAATGTTTTTGTTCTACGTTAATTTTTGATAGTTAACTATCACATATTACCAAAAAATATTTACAAAATATTACCTTTTCCTCAACTGCTGCCTGCTTAATTGTGGAAGTTCGTCGTTCTGCCGGTGTTTTTACTTGTTCTTCAATCTAAAATAAGAATTTTAATTTTCAAGTACACCGTTCAGCTGATAGTATAACTAATAATAAACAGATAAAAATATAAAAATATTTACAAAAAATGGAGCAAAGTAAGACATAATACTGCATTGCTGCCAATTGCTACTCAGCTAATTTAACAAGATAATATATGCACTAGCTGCGAGCTCATTTCCGTCAGTAAAAAAGAGCTTTATTTATACTGGTTACTGTACTCTAACTTGTAATTTTGTCATCATTCATTAAAGTTAATAATTTCACCCAACCAAAAATGGTCACACAACTTTCTAATATAATTTAAATAACGATTTAATGTGTTTCCTATGTTGTTTGCTTACGAAACAATGACATACAAAGCACAAATATTTTAAAGTTTTGTTTCGAATAAAAACAAAACGAATGACCATTACAAAAACCGAAAAAAAAATTGCTTGACTTTAATTACCAAAAACTAGAGAAAGCAAAAAAAAAATGACGAGATGAACGCAGTTCTCAAGCAAATAAAAGGAGGGGGCTGGGAAATGAATAATTGTTGTTGAATTACTCCGCACCTAATGTTTAGCGACAGGTGTTTTTAATATGTTGCTCATTTTCACTTGCACATCATGCTGCTCTCGGTTTCCAGAAGCACACATTCATTTTAAAGTGTTTAAGAAGAGGATGACCAGTGTACTGTCTAACTCGCTCGTCTGATCTCACACCTCTTGAAGAAAAGCTCGTGGAATAATTCATAGCTGCCTGTGATAGCAGTCGAATGACTTCATGGATATTTGAGAGTATGCTACAAATCTTCATGCAGAACTCTCATGCGTGTATCGTATCGAAGCAAGAGTATGTACCTTTGAACATCTGTCGTGAAGCGTAGTTTTATAGTTGGTTGAGCATACATAGTACAAATGTTCATTAAATAAGATTGAGAACTCTCGTATTTTATTCAATTACAGTGTAAAGGCGTCACAACATTCTGAGTAGTAAAAAAACTGAATTACATACAAACAAATTGTGTATTTTTATTCGTAATATTTTGAAGGATTTTCTCATTAAAATCTTTAAACTTTATCAATTTGATGACAATCATTTCAACTGATTTATATTTTTATTTACCTTCTTTTTTTCAGCAATTCAACTCATTGATCTTAACTTTCCATTTCGATAATATAAATTTTGTTCAATGAAACAACTTACTATTGTCATCTTTATTAATAACATTTCATTCTTACAAATTAAACACATTACACTCAAAATACATTTTAATATTTTTAAACATTGTTTAGTATTTTTATTTCAATGATGTTTAGTTTAATTATTTACTCACATACTAATTTCAACGATATAGATTATTTTTCATTGTATGAGTCTTCTGCGTTACGTTATATTTACACATTTGCTGCATCGACGTTTGTTAATTTATAATATTGGTTTTTACAAGTAAATTGGCCATGTTATTGGGCAGTTTTTCAATGGCGGGTGGTCATTTATATGACCCATAGATACTTTTTATCTCGTACAAAGTAGAGGCATCTTTGAGAACCATCAAAACTTTTGTGAAAGTAATTATTTTACCTCACAAAGATGTACCCTCAGTGACGTGAAGTGTGTTTTTAAATGTGACGACACTAATAATTTTTGTTGTGTACAAATTTCGTTCCTCTGCAGGGTAGAGTACGGCCTAATTTTCTTTAAAAAAAAATCGTTACTTTTAGCCGGTTGCGAATCGGACTGTACAAGTTTGGTTCATTTGGTAGGTCTTGGGATCCTCTATCACCCGCCTCTTTATTGACGTCTACTCCTGGAACAACCTGTATGTATACACATTCCACATACATATACCGATATATATATCTGTACCTCGGAGGCATAAGACACTATGTCACAAAGATCATACATTCTTGAGAGCAGTTTAAATAGTGTGATTCACTACCGAATTCAGCTATTTAATTCCAAAAAATGTGGTATTTGACACAATACCAGCCTTGTGTTTTAAGTCACTAGTAAATACTTAAAACTGTGGTAACGTTTATAGTAAAAAGTGTATTTTGAGAAAAAGTGGGGATAGTATCTTATGCTTCCGAGGTACAGATATATACCAGTATATGCAATTTTTTTGTATTATTCGAGATAAATTTTATAATGTTTCAGCTGCCAAACATTCCCTTGATTTTTAACTATCCGTTTTCCATAGCCAAATGTGTTTGATATAGAGTAATGTATTTATGGAAACTCTTTGTTGTCATCTGTAGATGTATAATGGAAAACGTAAAACTAACTGCGTTCTTATTTAACTTAATAATGAAAAACAGCTTTATGAATCCCACCTTTTGTGTTGAAGCCCGTCTTTGCTGAACGACCGTTTCCTCTTCTTTCACAACCTGTCAAATAAAATACATGTTTATTTTTATTAAGTTTGAATAATGTTAATTTCACTACAGTTACATAGCTACATTTTTGAAGATGTATTGTATATGGTAACAAATACTATATAAGTGTTAGTTTTCTAAATATGTTTATAAGGTGTGGTTAAGAACTTGATCATATATGACAAAATCCGAAGCTCGTAGCTAGCAGTTGCTGTCATATGATTTTTCATGTCATGTTTATAAAAACAGTTGATATGACTTTCATTCGGATCAGATTTGGAAACAATTAGTTTTGTCATATTTTACTGTCACCAATTGTATATTTATTAAAGTTAATACCGCAGTTGTGCACTATAATATTAAGGGGAGGAGAGGGGAACATACGAGACGCTTTGAAGCTTGTTGATTACAGGGAAGTGAAGCTAAATTAAATCTATAGATAAGAAACAACATTTTCCCGCTTAGAATTATTCACTTTATAACCACTTTCTGGTAATAGGATAAATTACATGGTAATTAATTAAGGATTTAGAATGAGGTAAGAAATCCAACTACCTTTAATTACTCCCAAAAACAAAACGGTACGTGGTTAAGAATAATGCAAATCATCGTCATTCGTGGAAAAGTGCAGATATTTTCTATGTGTGGAACGTAAAATAATGACATATACCAAAATATACTTGAATTTAAAATTGCTGTACAAAATTTTAAAAAATTTTGGTACGATAATACTACATAAAGATTAACAATGTTACAACAACAGTTTATTGTAAACATTCAGTTACGTCGACGAAGGGTAGGAAACCAAGATGTTCTCTTCATTTTAGTTTGAGCTTTCAGTAAAATAAACCTTACATGAAATTTGGCTTATCATTATTAGAAATATTATCGTGCTAAATTTTATATTACCTCCATGAATGCGCAGAATTTTATTTTTAGAACACCTGGAAGTATTACTATTTTATGTAAGTTTGCTTTGTCGGACATATGTTTTATATGTTTAAGTATTTACAAAATTGAAAATTTAAAAAAAAAAAAAAATGCAAAAAAATGAGTGACAGTAAGAATTAGTATATAAACACATTTTTACAGAAATTAATTACAATAGGACTTCAAAAACAGTTTAGGATCGTAAATCAGTTGCAAAATGTAATTAATAATATTCTACAATAATAATTAACAACAGTTTGGGACCCAGTCGTCTTTCCTTTATCTCATTTAACGTATTGATCATTAAGCATGAAAGTTAAATAAAAAAATAGAAATTATATTAGTTATTCACATTTAACAGGCACCTTGGTCTGCAACACTTCACAACGTAAAAAACAGATTTACTTAACGACAGGCGACCGTAAGAAAGTCTTATGCAATAGTAAAGTATACATATTTCAATTTCTGGGATATAAATTTCTTTTCTTTGATAATATTAGAACTCTTTGTGACTAAATAAGCACAACCAATGTTCAGGTATAATCCCGAATCAAAGTTAGTTTCCGATCTGTTAAAAACTGCATTTAATTCAATATGGCATGAAACCTTCGAGTTAAAAATTTCTGGTACGTATATTCCTATCGTAGTTTTAATTTTTTGTCCCGTAGATGAGGGTTCTGCTTGCTATAATGTTTTTCATGTGGTACAAATGTTATGAAAAATAATACAACTTATCTAAATCATGGGATCCTCTCTACAGGATTAAACTTTAAAGATAACTGATATTGTTAAACAAGTTAACGTTTAGAGCGTTTGAAAATAATGCGTCGAAAGTTCATTCTTATCAACCTATTTTCATAAAATAATCCATTCATGTACTGAAAATGTAATGGCGTTTAAGTTTGTTACGGACTTATTTATATAAACAATTTACTCACTTAAGAATGGGAGTTATATTTCGAGAAATCTGTACAAAATATGTTTTGAAAATCCATATTCATTTGCGTTAACATTTATGATTATTTGTTTAAACTAAAAAGTGATAATTTCTGCTGCAATAAAGTTTCCTGCTCTTTCAAGGAATTCCATAAAGTTTTAAAATTGACACACTACTATTAAATTACACACTAGTATTTTAAATTAAATTGCAACCTTATCTCCAGTTTGTACAATGGATGTCCTTCGAGATTCTGACTTCGTCTCCATAGTAACCTTAAACAAAATAATATATATTATTAATGTTACGTTTTCAAGTTACACAGAAGAATGGGAGATTATTTACTGTGCACAAGAGACTTTAAACTAGACATGCTGCTTTTATAAAAGCACCATATTTTTTATTGTTAAATACAGCAAATTAATAAATGAAATACAGAACTACTAACAAAAAAGAAAATTTCTAACAACTCTAAATAAGATGCGTTATTCTACACTACATATAGATTGAAATAGCTACCAAGGATGTTAAAAGGCACGCAGAAATACGACTAATCTAACGTCTTGAAGTTAAAAAAAATCACTCGAAAGCGATAATTGATTTCATAATGTCTGAATGATATAAACTAGTAAGGTAATGAACATTTTCATAAATATGCAACTTAAACGGTACAATCTTCCTAGGGCATTGCGCATAAATAGTACGTGATTCTTAATTTACTAGTAAAACATCTATATTTACCGAAGTGCTTACTTTAATAAGCACAATTATTTGCTTTGTTAACAAAATTCTTAAGTGCGTAACGAAAACAAACTCGACCGAGAAAATATATTTAAGAATCATCTTACAGGAAACGTGGTGATCATTTATATATAATAGCCTGATAATTTGATGAGCATTAAAATTAATATAAAGTATTGAACGTTTAAACACAATTAACATCAGATTTATTTTTAAACTATGTTAAAAGTGTTGTCAGGTTTAAATTTCTTTACCGCTTTAAATGTAAAATGAAAATTAAAACAGAACTGCTAGAAAATGTCTTAATTCCTACGTATGTGTGAAATAAGCAAAAAATTAGCACGGACTGAAAATTACGTTAACATGTTTTATTATCACCCATTTTACGAATATGTAGCCTATATAAGTGTGTAAGCTTTTATTAGGCACTCTCAAAGTATTACTGAACAACGTAAACAACTCTTCGTAACGTTGTTGGGGATGTTGCTGTGGGTTAAATGAAAAAGAACAAATGGTGCCACAGTAGGTGGAAAATACGTGAAAATTTACGTCGAAAGCAGAATTCTTTAGTCATAACCCAAGCTGAAGTGGCATTTGGGCAAGTTTTCAGACGTATAATGAAAGTGAGCTTCTCTGTGTCAATATGTTTCCACGCATAACTTTAAAATAGCTGATAAATCGGCGATTGTTTATGACGACAAAAAAAAACTATATTGACTTACTATCACAAACAAACGTCATTATATCTACATATAACAGTTCATCTAATGTAACATAGTTGTAATTAAAATTTTTTAACGATTTCATTCATTAAATTTAATGCTTTGGTGTTATCGTGGACATACACAATTGCTGTGTTGATTTGTACCAGAAAACCAGTTGTTGTTTTTTTTAACCGTCTTGTTTCCTTTGCCGACATAGTGCAACAATTTTGTATGTCCACAATTTTACTCAAAATATCAATAATTAAAATGCTTACATATAAATAGTCTTCGAAATTCCTACACTTTGCCTAAATGCACGAACTATATCACCATGCTGTTATCTCACGAAATTTGTATGGTTTGGATTACTTTAGTACCAGCAGTGAAACAAGGATGTGCTGCAAACGCAGTCCTTTAAATATAACCTCAGAAGAATAATATATACGGTATTTAAATATAAAATCTGGCGACTGAAGACCAATCTATTGGTCTGTTACGCCCTAAAAACAGTTGACGGTTTTATGATTTACGACATCGTGATTGCGCAGACCAAAAACAGGCAACTGTATCATGTTCTACCAACATGTTCAACTGTCCGTCATTGGGAACATCCTCTAAATTTCGCAATAAATTTAATAACTATGATAATTTAGTTTTGCTGTCAAGATGTACATTCCTATCACTTGTATTTCATAAAACACCTCTTAATTTAAACGTTTCTTGACACCCTTGTTCATCGGTAGCATTTATGTTTTCGTTGGCTTGGGAAAAGATTTAAGATTTGAAAATGCCCACCACAGTGGACCATCTTTTGTTGCTGTACGTGTGTGAAAGGAAAGACACATTGATATTATCGCTTGTTATGTTACCATCGGCAGTATTTACGTTAGGGCTTGTAGCCTTGTAGGTTCAACGTATAGGCATTTCGCTAGTAATGTGGCCAAAAACCACACTCTTTCTTTGCCCAGAAAACTAATATTCGTAACAAACCGAGTTAACCAGAGATGCGTTGTGTGCTCATCAACGAATCCTTTTCAACGCGATTTAACTCATCATTTTCAAACCGGTTTTCATCGCACGTTACGAGGATGTCCACCCCCATTCACGGCGACCAATGTGTCACAATTTGCTTGCAAATAATTTATCTATTGTATTGTATAACACACTCATGGATGCGATGGTTTATAGAGAAAATGTCCAAATAAGTTTCAATAAAAAAGATCGCTTCGTGTAGAGCTTCCTTCGTCTTGGTTTGATATTGCTGTGTCGTAGCAAGGATGTAACTGCTCTTTCATCGAATGAGTATAGGTATAAAATTTTTTGTCGTTAAATTCTTAACGACGTCACCTACATACTGACACCGAAAGATGGTAAAGTATTAATATTGTACCTCTAAGCGTTTGTGCATACGTTTTGGCCCAGCCTTATAGAAAGACGGAAAAGTATACTATGAGTATATATATATTCGTCGTGAGCCAAATAGTTAAGCTACCGCAAAAATCTTTGGACAGTAAATTGTTCTAAATATTAGCAATTTCCATAACTTAACTTATATTTCTTAGATCATACACGTGAGTCTGTAACTCTATAGTTATTCTGTACTATGTTATCCAAAATTTCATTTAATTCTGTATTGTTAGTTTCAATATAATTAATCCGTTCCCATTATATAAATGGCGTTTATTTTTTTGGAAACAGCGTAAGTAACATAATATAAACATTGGCTTTTAAGAAATTCATATGATATACAGTATCTGATAACTGTGTTCATAATATAGTCAGTTTTCATACTGCACTACCTGTAAATTCTTAATGTTATTAATTGATAAATGAAGTGTTATCTACACAAATATGCAAAGTGCTTTGAAAAAATGCATAAGTTTATCACTACAAGTGCACTAACAGTATAAATTACTACAAGTAATTCGTAGTTAATTTAATTAAAGACTATAACAGGTATTAAAAGTAAGCGTATCTAATTAATAAACTCCTACTCCTACTTGAGTAGCATAAGTAAAATAGAAGCCATAAGAAACTACGATCCAAATTTCAACAAATTTAACACAAACATATTTCTGATTAACTGTCTTTTAGTATCATGTTTTTAGAATTGTTGAAATATACGTAAAATTTCTACGTGCATTCTTAGGGCCGATATTATAAACCTCTTTCGAATGACAACCAACTGCTATCCTCATAGAGAAAGCATAGGTGAGCAATTGGTTGTCATTCGAAAGAGGTCTATAGATACGGTCCTTAGTGTATTGAAGTGCATGATGTACATTTCTATGTTTACATTTTTCAAACGCAATTGCCGAAATTAACTTACGCGGACGTGTGGATAGTACAAAATCCAAGAATGGTGTAAATATTATTTTCGATAGCTGTAGTAAATTTGCATGAATTAAATGTTTACATTGAAACACGTGGCTTAGCCTTTTTGACAGTTTATGAAAAGAGAAGTATTTAACTAAATCATGTTTGATCGCAGTCTTTCGTGAACTGATTTTTAACACCGCTGGTTTAGTTGATACAATAAATATTTTCTATATTATATCTGCTAATCACGTGGACGAACAATGACCAGCAAGCTGAACACGAGAGGAAGAAAACTTTGTAATCACACGGTCAACGTCGATGTATCTCGTCAAGGAGGTGGCAGGCAACGGTGACTCTTTGCTGTTGCCGAGGCTTTAAGCCTCTAGTAGCTGGTACAGAATTGTACAAGCCGAAATGAAACTTGTGAGAAGAGTAGTCTATATTTAAAAAAAGTAACGAAAATAGACTATACATATTTAAATTATACTAACTATAATATCATGAGTAAAACTTTAAATTTATGACAATATGTTGTCTTAAAAATCCTTAGCTTAGATGTTTTCACATATTATTTTGTAGATTCTGTATTCAAGTCATCCGTATTCGATTTTTCGTTCTAATAAAAACAGTACGTTACTTGCGTATTTGCTTAACATCTGATATTTTGAGGTACAGCGCTTCTCTAAAGCCCTAATTAAATTGTATTAATGGCCGGCTGATAGAAAATAATTTTACTCTATATATCTTTAAAAAATCTTACTTCTCTGCGAAACGTAATGTATTTCAGTGATCTTGAACCTTAATGGAATAGGAAATCTTTATAACGCACAACCAATGCAAAACATTTAAACAAATGCGGCCTTTTATTGTCTCGGCCGACAAACTTATTTCAGTGAGTACCACACGATTCACTAAATCACACACTTGGATTAAACAAATTTATTATTTGAGTTTTAATACGCTAGTACTGTTTCAAGACAGGTTTCTTGATTTTCTGTTCGTAATCACTGTGAAATTTGTGAAACTATCATTGTACCTTTTTCATTTTTTCATTGTTAACAAACCGCACAGTAATACAAAACCAGCTTAAGTGACAAAATAATTCATGATTGTGGTTTTATCGATGAATCATTTATCAGTTTGTATTACTACTTATTTGTATATTGTATTTACAGTATTTAATTAGTATGCGTTAGTGTCATAATGGTATATGATATAAAATTGTAAAATAAGAGCTTCTACTGATGTGATATAGTTAAATGCTTTTATATTTTGTGATAAAGTTGAAATGTGGATCTCGAAAAATTAAAAGACTCTGATAAGTTTGAGTATGGGAAGTAAAAATTAATTCAGTTGCCGGTTAACTGAACACATTAAGAAGCCCTGTTTAGCATATTTTTTCATTATTCACGAATACATTTTTTCTATGTACATTTGTAAAATACACGTTGACAAGGAATCATTTTAAACTATTTTGCCATTTAAGCAATCCTGCAATATTGGTAGGCAAACAGTTTGATTCAATAAGTTATTTCAGTATCACAATACAAAATTACGACATGGAAGTAATCATCTTTAACCATACCAAATTCACCTAAATAACTCAAGTTCACATTGAAATGTAAACATCGAAGATAAAAATAACTTTAAAAATTGACACTTAAAATGTGTTCAGTTAACCGTGAACCTGCTCTAGTTGAAGATATGTATTAAGGCGACATTAGTAAGATAGTCCACTTATATTTGCTAGGGAACCGTCAGAGATAAGTACTTTTTTCTGTTTGTATCAAATGCTGAGAATGTTGCTTTCATTACTTTCCGGTGGCCTCAACTTTAGTTTTGCTGAAACTGAGATTTCTTTTTGTCCTTTTCCGATATTAATACAAAAATGGCAATTAAAAGAACTTTGGAACCCGACATAAAAATATGTAAACGCTTTTTATTTATTTACCAAAAGATTTTTTTTAACAACTTAAAATACCGAACTGAAACATACATAATTAAAATTCCATTATTTCAACATTTTGTAACCCGTAATTTTATGTCTAGGTCATTGCATAGCTGGGCCACCTAAATTAAATACTGCTTCTTAACAACCAAAATTGCATTCCAGACTACTAAAAATTCGAAAACATTCCACTAATGTCACCAAAATACAATTGATATTTTGTTTCATTAATAGTACTAAAATACAAATGAGCTTAAAGAAAACAGCAAAAAGATTTGCAGCAACTACTCTGTTGTGTTAAGTTCTGACCAAAATTAACTACTGGAAAACAGGCTAGGTCATCTTAACCAAATGAATCATTCACTGCAAACCTTCTCACGTCCAACAACTGTAGTAGGCTTATGTTGTTCAGTTGGCACTGATATCACATCTAGTTTATTTTCTTCTGTGTCACTTTCTTCTGGACTAGATGGTATATACGCCAAAGGATCGTATTTAGGTACCTATACATGTTCGAAAGAATTTTAATATTTACACTCTATCTCAAACTAGCCTATGTTTTGTAACTATCTGCGTTTAAAACTGAAAAAAAAAGGATGAACTACTGCAAAACAAAACTTACGTTGTCTTTTTTTGTTAAAGTGCTTTAATAAAAATAAAATACGAATCGCTTTAAACGAAGTAAAAATTTATTTATTATAGAAAAAAGGCCTAATTTGTGTTTAGTTTGCCTGCTTTACAAGACACTGGCCTCTTCTTTTAAATAAATTAGATTATAAAATGTGTCACATTAGTTTCTTTATTTGAGAATAAACATATCTAATCTATTTTTCAACCCATCAGAAAAAAATGCTTTTGACAATAAGGAGTGAGCCAGTGAATAAAAAAAAATTCACAAAAAATGTAATGTTACGAATTTTTGCAATACGATTTTGAGGTGTGATTTCAAGAGCGTTATCATGTAATACGGAATGTTGAACTAAATTAGCGTAATGAGTACATCTATTGGGTGTACGTCACCTTTAATTATAAAAAATATATAGTTTTCTATTTTACACTTGAGGCAAGGAAATACAACGCCATTAATTTTTAATTAATAAGTCGTTGAGATTGTACAGGTATCGATGCATACTTAATGGGTTTGTCAGGTTAATTCGGAAGAAAAAATAATATTCTATATTAAAAGTAACACTTACGTTTAAAAGTTAAACGCTATAGGGTTAAAATTTCGTAATAGTGTAAGTTTCAAAATGTTTCATTCATCTACGTAAAACTTGCGGTCTATTCCGTTTTGGCACAAAGTGTTGATGTGTTTAGTTGCATAAATGTTCTTGAAATAACTAATAGATTAAGATTTTGTCATATGTTAGAGAAAGTGAACTGTTTTATTGAGTTTACAGTGTAGGTATGCGAAAAGGAATTTCGTTTGGTTACATAACCAATTATGGGATTTAGATAATGCCGATACAACTGAACTTAAAATGATGACTGAAGACTTGATCTAGAACCCTGTCGCTATCCTATTACTTTGAATTTGGCATTAACCTCCGGCTTTGACTTTTTACCATTAACAGTCAGCTTTAATATTAGACCTAAATAAAAAATCATACATTAATACAAATAATTTTTAAATATCGTACCATCACCCAACTTTGCTATAGTGATTTATGTACACAGCAATGAATATGTTTTGTTATTTTGAAAATACCCAATGTAAGTGATTATTTTAATTTTTTAAGAACTCACTTATATATGTAAAGGAAAGAAACGGTGACGTTTTAAGTATGTTTTACTACACCGATTCACTTCATAATAAATTTATGATAATGTATATGGCATTGTTAACCTTAAGATCGAAATAAATAATATAAAATTATTATTGCATAAAAATGATTTAATTTGTTTGAATTCAGAAGATATACATGATTATCAAATAATGTACTTACTTTCTGAGCAGACATTCTCCTTTCGCTAACTTCTGCTTCTTTCGCCTTTGTAGCCTGCAGAAAAAATAATGTAACATCAATTAACATACTACATGTATAAATAATTGTCAGTAATTTTAGTACTACCCATATGCTCACAAATGATCTTCCTAAGCGTTGAGATAGAGTGGTGTACATAATGTTTATCTGCAAGTGTTGAACAAACTTCTGACTACAGAAATGAACGAACCTGCGGTGCTTCATTGGTCAAACTGCTCGCCTTGTACTATTGTTATCCGAGCGTGCTTCTCGGCTACTCTGACCCGATTTTCGCATGTATCATTTACAGCGGGTTTTTTCGGCCACTCCTGTTTCACCCGCCTTTCCATTCCACCATTCCTCCGTGCCTTAAATCATGCTGTCTAGAGCTCAAGACTACATTGCTATGCGCTGACCAACTATATCTGTGGAAATATCAGTCCAATCGGATTAAAGTTTCGTTAATGTGTTCCATATCAGCACTTCAAGGTACCGAATCTGAACCTTAATTCGATTCCGTGAGAATCGAGATAAGAACATCGTAAAACTCCGCGAGTGACCCTAGCTGTTCCCATGTTACAAAGTGAGGCAATCGACTATATAAGTGGAATAATGCGGTGTTAATGTAGTCTATCACTATAAAGTGTCGACAGAATGTATTTGTGATATATATATTTCAGAAAGATGGTGGCAGAATTGGTTATTCCTACATACTGCATCGTAAAAACTCTTGTCACTGATGTAGACTACGAAAAATTAATGTTCTAAGATATCCACATTTTAGAACACTCGTAAAATTATCGTTACCCATCGTACAGTCCTAGTTTTCAGAAGAGAACGTTTAACTTCCATCTTTAGCAGTCGTATTTCTGACAAGAACAATCGGCAAAAACGAATATTGGGGGAAACATCCATTGTTAGTACAGAGCCCGCAATCCAAGCAAAAACTCATTTCCTTTTAGAGGAAAGTGAATTACGTACGAATTTTGTCAATACACGAAGTGGGAAAATATTAGTTTACTGCTGAATAGAAGCATAAATGCCTTGAAATAGAGATGTATTGATGTACCAGTGCATGTATTTCATATGCGGGAGACAACAGCTGTAGAACTTACATCTAATTCAAATTGTGACATGATGTCTGCTCTGTTGTGATTCTTTCCGTTGAAGAACATTAATCTCAGCTTTGCTCATGATGATGCTTGAGCTGATTTATAAAACTCTTTAACTGTAAGTCAAATATTATATTTTATTTAAGGAAAATACATGTTTACTGCATTTATAAGTTATTAAACTGCTAGTTACTTCTCACTTGTCATATTACAACAGCTTTGGAAAATCCCAAACTATGGTTAGAAATGGAATTTTAATATTTATTTACTACAACTATGTGTTCGTGGTGCATAGCATATATGTGTAGAAGTGAAAACTATATTTACATAGCACAGAAGAAAACACGAATAGCCATTTTTTTACTGAAACTAATCTGATTCACAGCCATAACAAAAAACCATAAAATCTAAGCTAAAGCGTCAATTTATTATTTTTAATTTAAGCCTTAATGCGCTGCATCTACGTTATACTACCAACTGTTCGCAAAGCTTATAACAAAACTGTGACTTAGCTAAAAAAAATTTTAAATTTGCTGTAATAGTCGAAATCATATTTTTGTCGAAATAATATTCGGGCAAAGTTTTCTTTCCTTTACGTCACTCAGTAGTTTCTGTTTGTATTGTTAGGATAATGGAGTCATGAGAAGCATGAAATTCGTTTGTGCCTTACTTCTGCTAAGTATCGCTTGAGTCCATTTTCTGCATCTACGTTTAATGAAACTAGGGTTTCAGTTCACCCTAATATTTCTAAACAGAGCTCTAGATAACTTGTGATTTCTATAATAATAAAAACTGTGACGATGATAGAAAAAAAGGTGCAACGCAAATTAAGACTTCTGACATATTTAAGTATCGAGGATCCATAATTTTTTTTAATATTGTCACCCATATGAGTTAATAAAGATTTCATATCGTATTTCGGACGGTTCGAAACCGATTACAACCAAATTGTGGACCTTGACAGGTAATAATTCAAGCTTCGGTTTTAGATCCGCTATTTCGGATGATATCGTGACTTGAAATGCTATTTATTGTATATCATATTCCGAAAAAATTCTTGACCGAATCTACTGAAATTTTGTATTTAGACACTTGCTTCATATTTAGACGGTCGCTGTAACGTAAGTAGGCCAATATGAATAGCGATATGATGATTATTTTACTCAACATGAAAAAACGGTGTTTGCATGCAGGAAACTTAAAGCGGGTTTTATAATGCCGAGCACACTATCAGCAACCGCTTCGAGGAAGGTAAGTGGAGAAAACGTGGAATATTATAAAAGAATAGGTATCCATAAAATATTTCCTTTCGGCGCACTAGTTCTTTACCTTCCACACATGACACAACACTGAAACGCAAAACAAATCTCTAAAAGCATAAGGGATATGCCTAATTGAGATAATGATATTTATAATGTCTAAAGTAAAAAAAACCTTTTGCTAGTTTTCTCAACCTCTTGCCATTTGTGTCTTGTCTTACTAGCTGTAATTTACCATACATCTTTTAAACTACGTCAGCTGACGAAGACATTGTGCACAATTTATTATCACAGGTCTGTATTAGTGTTCACTGATTAAAACGTTATCCGTAATTTATTACTAATGCACAGTAGTTGACAGCATTATCCGGTAGGAATGTAACTGCATAATCTTGCACGATTGCCAGGCTACTGGCTTTGTCTTTAATATTGCCTGCCATTTCGAGGAAAAGAAAACAATTAGCTTTAGAGCCTATACGTGTTTATGACGTTACTAGTAGTTACAATATATGAGACTTTATTGTCTTGACACGATTACAACGCGATACTTTCTTTTCATGCCCATTAACATAGAATTTTACGTACAATAAACACGAATATGTATATATATTATAATAAGTAAGTTAAATAAATAAATGCAGCATAATTTTTTAAATTTATATTTATCGGCGAATAGCATTCTAAATATACAAAAATCCAAGATAATAGCACAGGAAACTGATCAAAATACTATACATGCATTTGTTACATGTTGCCTTTTAACAGCTCGTTAAATAACGTATATTCCACAGCACTAACTACAAATCTCAGAAGAGAAATTATAAAAACCATAAGAAAATATTTATGCCATGTGAGACTATATATAAATTAATATGAAGCATCTCAAATCCCTGGTTTTCTAGCGTGTTGTTATGTAAAGGAGCAGTTTCTTCTATAAGCGCATCTTTAATTACAAATTTTCTTACCTTTTCAGGTTCAGGTTTTTTTGGTGGTTCTTTTTTCGTTGGATCAGGTTCGTTCTAATAAAAGTCATAACAAATATTAACTCTTGTTACGCAACGTGAGCATTTAGCAATTTTTTAAAACTGTTAATATCACTTTCTTTATTAATATTATTATTGTGAATATTTTATTGAAATATTTGATAGGAAAATTATTTTTTTTTGTTCGTGTGATGCTTTGTATTTTAAAGTAAAATTTTCGTGTAAACGGAATACCATCAGTTTTTACCATATTTTCATTAAACACAAGGTAACTAAAGAAAAAATATTGTTGACTTCACCTGATTAAATATTCATAACACTATGTCACACCTCTAATTTATTTTAAGAAATATATTATTGTAATATCTTACCATTTCATTCTAAGGTTTCGTATTTTTATGCGCGCAAGCTTATAAATATGTTACAGTTTTTTTAAAGAACGTAATATAATATTTTATAATTTTTGTTTAAAATTAATATTCCGTTAATTAAAATGTTCTTGCTGTCATTTGCACAATTAATCTTTTGAAAATAGAGACATCAAAGCAATAATAAAATAAGCACAAACGATTATTACACTGCAGCATCAGCTACATTGTTGCCACAGTTGCAATAGATAAACAACCACATCAAATAATTATAAACATGGTAAATAATTACTGTATTTTATATGAAAATGCTCACAATAATACCCAAACAATGACATTAAATTTGTTCACAAACACAAATTTTTTCCCTGAAAATGAAATCTATGTAAGCAATGCAAAAACTTCTTTCTTAAGAAATTACGAAACTCATTATTATTACATTGTCTGAAAATTCAGATAGATATTTAAAATTGAATTTATATACAGATATCATATTAAACTGAACTTACTTCAAATATTTATAGGTACAAGCTAAGTGTTATATTACAGACATTTACATTATGTTACCACATAACTGATTATAATATTTTAATTAAGTAGCACTTTTATCAGGTTAATTTTGCACATGCGTTAACAGTTTATTCATGCACACACTGAACTTCATACATAGAAAAATTAAAATAATTGTAGTTTATATAAAGCATACCATATTTTGAGCAAGCATTAGACTAAAAGAAAAGTGTTAAAAAATCGATTAATATCAACACAATAATTCAATGTGATACATATTTTTGTTATTAAAACATAACATGCCATAAACTCTCTTAGTATTCACACGTTAATCAAGAAAAACAGATGATCAAAAAATCTTGTTAGTTAAGTGATACGCACAAGACAAAAGTAATGGGTAAACATATGCGACAGGTTTTGCGTGAATTTGGGTGTTATATGAAATAATATGTTTACAAACAAAACAAAAAACTAAGGAATTAACATGTTGAAATTAAGTTTATATTTATTAAATTGATAAAAATAATGAAAGCGTATAAAATTATTTAATATGTTTATTTACAAAGCTGCGAGAAAATCAGTTTAAAATATTTTTATTAAATTTTTTAAGCATATTTATGCAAATCATAAAAGTCTTAGCTGAAATAAATATTAGCAAAATATTAGCGTCATACTTAGTTAAAATACACATCAATTATTTTCTCACCTCCTTTAGTTTAGTGGGTTTAAGTTCTACTGTATCCCGCTCATACCCTTTGACTCCTTTCTGTTTAAATTCTATGTTTTTCTCTGGTGTTACAGCTGCTTCCTCACTTTTTATTTCTTTTTTACGTTTGACTGGACTTAGCTTTACGTCGAAAATGTTCTTAGAAAATTGCACTTTTTCAGGTTTATTTTTGGTTTTGGCAGTATCTTTAACAGAATCTGTGGCTTCGTCTTTTATTTTAGGCGATGGTTTTTGTTCGTTTGTTATTTTAGAGTCAACAGTTTTATCTGGAGATTTACTTTTATTTGGTAGACTAGCTTCTAAATTTTTAAATGTATCTTTAGTTTCGTCGGGTAGCTCAGTTTTTGTCTTATCAGCAGTGGTTTTAATTTTATCTTCTGGCTTCTTTCCGCTGCCCTCACGTGATGGCAATTTTTTGTCATCTATTTGGTCATCAGTTATTGTTAATTGTGCGATCTTAAGTCCTGGCTCTTTATTGTCTTCTATGTTCTGAGAAGAAAGTAGACAAAGTTAAATTGTAATTATTATGACATATTTATTAGAAACATGATGATCGCAACGTTTTACTTATTTTTTTCTGTTTTAATATTTAGTTAAACACTATTCAAATGTTACGTTGTGCAAGTTATCGCTGAAATAAGATGAACTTAGCAAAACAAATGTTACTTTTTTAAATAGGTATATATCAGTTTTGTTCGTATTCAGTTATATCAAAAAGAAGCAAAAAATTGCAACGTAAATGGAAGCAAATTATTTTTACTGGTTTGTTATTATTTTTAGAATAATGTTTATGTTCTGCGTTAAAGGCTCTTAAATGTGCGTTACGCACATGAACAGTTGTGGTTGATTTAGACATCTTGTAGAGTCCCTGAAAAACTAAATGAAACACTGTTTCAAAATATCTTTATCTCCAATAATAAAGTGTTCTATCAACATGAAATATTAACAAGATAAAAATAATATTTTATCAACTTACTTAAAAAGCATTACAATATTTGTTTTCGAGCCGTAAGTGTTAAATATATTTATTAAGTATTGTTTCTTACACACATCTTTAGTAAAATACAAAACATATTAACAAATATTAACAAATTCAATTAATTTTTGTTTAATAAATTAACTCATATTGTGTGTGTATTAATTAAAAAAATTTTTTCTGACTTCCGGATTTACACATATATTTACAGTGTTACCTGGAAGAAACTGTACAATTATCATACAGCGAAAACAAATCATACTAATTATTATTCAATTGTGAGAAAATTAAAAATTGATTTCAAAATTTCTTCACTAATTGAGCACTAGGTTCTATTCTACAGTCTACTTTCTAATAAAAATAAAAGCTAGGTTTGTTAAGTTTTTCTCCATCTATACTAATAATTTTTTGTCGTTCGGCTTGTGTTTACCTTCTTAATGGAACAATACAATTAATAAGTGACAGTTCCTGATCTATTACTATATAAGTCGTATCAATCTCTTGTGTATAAAATTAATTACTTTGCACAGCACGAGTATACTGGAAATTTTGGGTTTGCAGTTATTATTTATAATATTCGCAAGACACGCATACCACTAAAAATAACACTCGAAACAAATATTACCTATGCTTGATATACTGTATGTACACTTAAAACGTCTCAAAACTACGTTTTGTTAATAATAGCTTTTACGAGAAAACGTTACGAAATGTGTAATTTGTTACAATGTACAATTTATCAGCAACAGCACTTTCAAATCTGCAAAACGCAGAAAAAGTATTGATAAAATCAGGCTTCTGTAAATCAGTACTCCTCGTGTCTGTTAGGCTACTGCGATCAATAAATCTTACCGTGAAAGAGCAGGCTCATAATACTTCAAACTCCTCTGACGTCTATGAAAATAATTGTGTAAAATGTATGGATTACGGAAATGTTTAGGGAAGTCTTGTTCGTCGAGGATTTGTGTTTTTAATATAACTCTGCATTTATTGAATATGAATAGTACGTCCGTACTTAGGAAATTGAACCATAAAAATCTAATATAAGAACTACTTACAGCTATTTATATTGTCTTTTTAATTTTTTATTATATCAGAATGAATCTGAAAACAAAAAGTTCATAAGCAGTGTCTTAAGAAACTTTCGCGGCCTGTTTTAAGTTATAAATTTTGTATTTTTTGCTACATAATTTAATGACACTACACGTGAACTAATTTGAACATTTGTAAGCTTCTACTGAATGTAACAACTTTACAAAATGTCTTTACGGGTGTTTATTTTACAGTCAACGAACAAAGTTACTTTAATTTCCTTGTAGTTAAAAATTCAGAGTTTAATCGTTTCATACCTTCTTTGGAGTAAAAAAATCATATAAAATGTTATAAAGACAATAATGAAAATATTTTTTTTTCGAATAAAATTAATAAATAAATGTTAATCTCCTAAAATTAGAGAAAAAATTATGCTATCTCGTCACTTAGTTCACGCTGAGAGAATTGTTTTTTTTTTCGTAAGTATAATGCTTATGTGTACGTGAATTCGATATTTCCCGAATCACCATTATAATAAGACTTAAGATTCTGCTGCCGGGTTTGCTCATAGGTAAAATGACAAAATCAGTCACTTCTAATAAAATTAAGTCAATTTTAATTGAAGTACCAAAAGTCGTAAATGTTAGCAATGTATCGGTAGTGGTTAGTACAGCCATCATAGCACAACATCTCAGAATACCTCACTGATATAGTGTATAGTTTATTCGTAAGAAAGCTATATGGACAGGGATGACTCTTTCTAGACAGAAATTCGATACAGAATGCAGATCGATAGTAAATAGCAGTGTTAAAAATGAAATAAATGAAATACATTCGCAGATATCATTATATAAAAATGAAAGCGACGTAAGGTGCCGAAAAAATTAATAAACTTTATAACTCAAATGGATATAACTTACGGAAATAAAATTCGGATGTACGATATGCAATAAGAATAATCAATTCGAACATTCATATTCTACTACGTCACAGTTTGCCAGAAAGCTTTCACGTTGATTACCTAACTATACAAGTGCCAAATAAAACCAACATTAAATTAATTATTTACCTATATGATTTACAGTGTGCACATACAAGCGGGAATATATGAGTATCCCGCATTAATGTAATTATACAAACACCATGTGTTCTTTCGTCACTTGGTCTAATACGTTTTACTTTTTTAAAGAATACGTTTTGAAAATTATAGGAAAATATTTGTTCCTATGTACAATTATGTTAATTATGTTGTTGTTTTCATTGCAATGACGAGAAAGAAAAGTGTTTTCATCAAGCGAAGTTCTAAGAACAGGTATACAAAAACAGTTGAAGTCGGCAACAATGTGGCTGATCACACGAATGGCGAAAATGTAACAGTTCAAGCAAACTAGACAGTGCTTCAAAGACAAAGTTGAGCAATAGTACTAATGAATTTTCTTTCGCTGAATATGAAAACTGTGGTACCGGTTATTTTTAGTGTATTTTAGAGAAGGTTTTTAGTTATTACTTGTGCTGCAACCTTTGAGGAAAAAGTGTGACGGTGAATAAAGTACTTCTTGCTAAAAATCGACTAGGTTCCAGATTGACAGTTTTGTGTGTGAACTGTTATATTATCAATCCCTTCTACACATCAAATAAATGTAAAGGAGACTTGTTTGAGTGTAATGTTAGATTTCTTCAATGCATGCGAACCATTGGTAACGGTCCTGCGTGGAATCTTGAACTTATCAGAACCCCCTTCTTGGATGATATTGAGGTTACCGGAACTGCTGCAAAACAGTTGCAACCTCCTAAATGAAAACTGCTGAAGAAGTCGTTCAGCTGTATAACTAGGACAGCAATATTGCAGTAGCATTTGATGGTAGTCTATTTGGCAGAAGCATGGCCATACCTCAAAAAATTCTGTAGGCGAGTGGTAACAAGTGTAGATTATGGGAAGATGTAGGATATTGAAGTGCTGACAAAACATTGTTTCAGGTGCAACTTAGCAAGAGAAGAACACAAATGTGATAAGAACTACGAAGGCACCAGTGGAGGTATGGAGGTTGCAGCTGCTGTAGAAATTTGAAACAGATATGAGAAAGATATGAATGTTTGCTATACTTGGTGATGCTAATTCAAAAGTACACAGGAGGGTGGTCGAAGAAAATCCATATCAGATAAAAGAAACAAATAAAATGAATGCACAGGTCGTGTCCAGAAGAGAATGGGCACCAGGAGGTTGAAGCAGTCTTTGAGTGGGAAAAAACTTTCCGATAGTAAAACCATGTACAGGAGGCTCAGTGACAAAACTATTGATCAGGTTCACAGATATTATGGAGTAGCAATTATAAGTGACACAAATAATTTGGAAAACATGGGAAAAGTAATTAGGCTACAAATTTCCACATACTTCTATAGATGAGACATAATTTATATTTGTCTGGCGATGACAAGTGGTGAAAGTTCCAAAAAACTAACAATTTCTTGATTTTTATAAGCGTGACATTTCGCTACCAAAAGTAGTAATGGAAATCGTGAAGCTTATGCGTGTAGACCTTTAACTCATCCTAATTTCTTGAACAAGTGCCTTTACATAAAACAAACAAAATCCTAAAATTATTCATTCAATTATTTCATTAGGCTAAGGTTGTCGAAAAATATATCTGTAGGCATAACAATTTAACAGTGGGATTTCAATTATGCAGTGATATAAATTATGGTAATTTTGGAAGTCTGAAGGTGCCGCAGGGACTTGACATCAGTCCAGTACACAACACATCAAAGACATTCAAATATTTGGACAAGGTACGAATTCAGTAATTGCAACATGCTGCAGAAATGTCAACCAAAGAGGCAAGAGTCCTCAAGACGAAGAGACTTTTGAAAGGAAATAAAGAAAAGGAAAACGTACCAGCGTATTGGGCACGTTGTCATTGAAGAAATTGGTTATGTGCATATACATTATATACATATATATGTATTTATTTATTTATTTATATACGTATATATGCATATATATACATATATTTGTATATATACATATGTATGTATATTATATATATGTGTGTATGTGTGTGTTTTATAAACGCATTTAACATAGTACATCCAAAAATTTAATAATATACATTAGTAAATTTGTTAGAAAAATTGAGTTCTAGACCGATAGGAAAAAAATTGTGCATTTTAAATTTTTTTTCAGAACTGCAACTATTTTATATGTATATTTTTAATATTTGCTGTATAAACATATATTTTACACTTCGCCTTTCAATGATGCATGTAATTAAATGTTATGAATTATGTTAGTTCAATTGTAATGCAAAAGTCTAAACGTGAGATTTGATGAATGCATATTCATCTGAACTTTAACCTCAATTTCTGGAAAACTAAATTGTTTACTATGTTAAGCTCATTATCTCAAAACCTATACGAGCTACAGAGTTCAAACTTATAGCACAGCGTCAGGTAATCATTATAAAACTGATGTACTAGAATTATGTAGTTATGTGCAGAGCTGATTGTTTCAAATTACTTATTTAATAAAATTTTACAAATTTTTTTGGGAATAAAATCATTTTTTTTTTATTTTATTAACTTTCTCCAAAAGCACCTGTTCTAGTTGATTCTTGTACAGTACAATAAATACATGCATAATATAATACTGTTGAAATCTAGATGTTCTAATTTGAATAGTTTCTGAGATAATGGGACACAAACATAGCAGATTTAGCATGGACAAAATAAGACAGACTCTCCTTTATTCTGCCGTCGACGGTAACGTTTAACTGGATGAGCATCATTGGCATGCATCCACTACGGACGAAGTATGTCCGGGAACTGGTTCATACAACCTTCTGTGGTATGATACATGTTCTATAACACATCCTACCGGGTATACAACTGCAGCTTTCGAGGAAAAAAATACTTTTCGTAACCATCCTTCACATTTTCGTCGGTTAAGTCGACAGTGATATTTTTGCTCGAGAACGTCAAAACTTTTCTTATAACGAATGCGAAATCATTCATTTTATGAACTCTTGCAATACGCTTTCCCCAACTCCTAACGGACTTAAGACGCATAACGCCATCTTTTGTAATACTTGGAGGAAATTTCAGTTTATTTATTATTACCCAAAATGACGCTCTCATAAATTAGCGAATCCCGATGCATTCCTCAAAATCCCTATAAGACGTACAAATTCCCTCGTCTTGGTCAAGTGCGACTCAACACATTTTTATAGCTTAGCTATAAAAATTCTGCTTTGATTATTATCTCACTTTTTTCTTTCCAATGGTGTAAAGCATAAACAAGTTTTACAGCAAAACAATTTTTTTGCAGTATTTAACGAGATGTTACGAAATACTCGATAACATTTGGCAACGTTAATGTTTCCTTCTTTACAGCGAAACAAAATCACTTGCTATTGCGCGTTTCACATTTACGACTTTTCTGCGATAAAAAATTCGACAGCATGTATTCAAACAGAATCAATCCAAGCGACTTAAACTTAAGCTCTATATTATGCTTCAGTAAACTTAAAGCACACAACACCTTACACTCTGCTATGCAAGGGCATCTTCATTTCTGACGAATTATATACATGTTCCTGTTTCTCAGATCTGTAGTATTAAAACTCGTTTTTCTTCACAGCTGTATGGATTATTTCTAATAAAAACACGAAACCGAAGAGCTGGGTGGTAATCGCATCGTATTAAATAAATTTCCGATTCCATAAAGTTACTAATTTATATGTGGACACGATTATTCTAAACGGACTCAGCTGCTCCAAGAGTTAGGCATTAAATAACCTACAAACGAAGAGAACACTAACCGTTAACTTGCGTTAGAATTTCTTGTAAAAGCTATCTCACCGCCAGAAAACGTGAATGTATCCATAAATAGCGAAAGCCGAGAAAAGCAGCCTTGGTGTTATTACGTCCTGTGTTCGTGAAAAGCTATATGTTCAGTTAGTAGTATTTCACGAATTTTATAATGCTCTAATTAATGTAAGTTATATTTTAATTGTTTTTTCTATTTTGGGCACCGCGTACAAGTCTCACTTAAAAAAACCATTTTTGCCTCTACATTACGTTTTATAGATTTTAAATTAAAAACATTCTGAACTTTGTGGCTAAGGTTATGGCTATTGTTTCAGGTGGCTATACGTACGTTTAAATATATATGGGACACACATATATATATTATACACATGTTTTTTTTTTTTTTTTTTTTTTTTTTTTTTTTTTTTTTTTTTTTTTTTTTTTTTTTTTTTTTTTTTTTTTTTTTTTTTTTTTTTTTTTTTTAGTGTTGACGTGGTTGACTATATATAAACATATAGATTTTATACTTTAAAGACTTTCGTGTAACTCAACAAGCCGAACGACAATTACAAAGTAGCATATACATAAATAATTAGATAAATTACAAACAACATATGTTTACTAGATTATGAACATACAGTAACACAGTATTTACAAACACATGCACAAAATACATATACGTAAACTAAGTGTTTCTAAATATCACTGACCATCTCCGGGTGACAAGGTACGAAAAAGTAAGTAGAAAGACTCTAGACACTTTGTACTTAACTGCAAAATTTAAGAGGGAGTGGTAGATAATTTTATTGTGTATTCAGTGTTTGAGCCATAACGTTTGTTCAGATTGTATCATCAAAATTTTCTCTTCGATGAAACATAGGATATAAATACATTCTTAGTAAACTGCTTGACTTAAATAATAATGCAATGTTTCAGTAATTTGTCAAGCAGAATCACTGCAAGAGAATTATAGGTTTACTTTCAAGAATTCTCTTGCAATGTTTTTGCATGACAAATTAATGAAACATTCCATTACTTTTTATGTCAAGCAGTTTACCAAGAATATATCCTATGTTTCGTCAAGGAGAAAATTTTGATAATACAATTTGAATAAATATTATGGCTCATAAACTGACAATACAGTAAAATTGTTTAACACTTACCCTTAAAGAATAATTGGCCTTCCTTCCCTGAATTAACAAAAAATAAGTGACATGACAAAATTGAAAGCATTATTTTTTATCAGGTATTGTAACCTGTAAATATATTTGGTTAATTGCCTCCTCGTTATTTAAAATAATGTATTTGGTCTTCCTCTTATCTTACACACTTTTATTAAGGTCTAGAAGATGAAATGTATAAATCTGGCGTTTTAACCAATGTCACCTGAGCAATTAAATGATATTCTTGCTGCTAGTGCGTGCTACGAGTTTTAACGCGGCTCCGAAGTTTCATGTCAATTTTGAATGAAAAAAATTTATTTCTACATACTTGCAACAAAGCGACCATGTTTTTATACATAAGTGATAGTGCTTAATGACCCAGTAGCAAACATTCTAATATCTAGACGGCAAAAATTTTGTATACACTAATAGGAATTACCAACATTTTGTTACTAGTATTAATTGGAAGGCATTAAAGAACGTTTGCTGAAGCTTAAGAGTCCAAAAAAGATTTTTAAATTACCTTATATTGTTACCCATAATTTAGTTCTTCTTTGTTTCGATATTACAAGAAAATTCTATTTGATGATTTTATTCAGCATTTAAGGGCGTCGTCTACCACGTGTATAAAATGCGATGAAGTGTGTTCATAAATACTTTTTTTTTTTAAGAATATATTTCACGCGTGCTTATTGTGTCATTGTACAAACAGAAAATAACTTCAGACAATGACGGAAAGATAGTTTCAAACTATCACGTAAATTAGAAAGGTAATTTTGGAACCTCTCAAAATAGGTAGAACAGTTTATCCAGTCTCTCGTATTTTCAAACTACTCTCAGGATTCGTGTGAAACTACTCTATAAACATGCAATGGACTTTGCATAAAACTTTCCACCAATAAAAAAATGTGATGACCACTAAAAAGTGTCAGTCAGGCGAATGATCTACGATATCACTGCACGCCGTTTTAATGTCGTGCGGTTGAGGTGATACCGCATCATATGAGCCGGTCAACATCGCCCTTGGCGCCTTGTCTCTCTAACACAAACACACGGCCAGTAGGTGGGTGCCCTAATATTGCATTTAGGTACAAATTATCCGTTTATTTTCTCTTTGCTTTCTCGTAAGTTGCCAATTACAGTAATTACTATGCAAATGCTTCTAAAAAGTTTTCATCCTAATTGGAAATTAACAGGTGACATTTAAGTTTACGTACCTTAGGCGTTTCCACTTTTTTGGGTTTTGTAGTTTCTCCAACATCATTTACCTTCTCAGGTTCAACCTGAAAATAAACGAACAATTAAAAAATGACAAAGTTTGGGGTCAATTCGCATTTCCTTGTTCACACAACCAATATAGTAAAAAATTGTTTTCAATTTTACATGCATCTATCAAAACTACGTAAATATAAAAATAACATGTTGGGAAGTAAAATTTTAAAAAAATTATTGTTGTATCATAGCATCTTGTAATAAAATTTATTTGTAACATGTTTCTGTAATCTTCGGTTAGCTTTCAAAAGTTTTCTCGTTGTTAATGAAATATATTTAATTTAAATATATCATTATTACAACAGTAAGATTATATGTTACTACTGTGTTTATTTTATATTATTAGGTTGCGTTAATGCTTTATTTGCATCATAAAATATTATTCCTAATGATTACTATTGACATTATTCAATTCTGTATATTATTTGCTCGACCTATACATACACCTATATCAGAGTCCTTCCATGAGTACGTAATCTCCCATGAAATGATTTTTTTAAGTTAATTCCATTAATACGTTTATCTAAAAAAAATCTACGTAACAATTTTGAATTCAACAGTCTTACTGCAATTTCAGCGTCTGAATTAGCTGTGAAAATTTTCACAAGAGTATTAATACCCTTTGAACGCAGCCTAGAGCGGGTTAATCAAGGCATCAGACATTGTTTCAACAACACCCCGAACACCGGCTATAAAGACTGGCGACAGAGAGCCACGGAGGAGAGTGTTACCAATAAAGCCCTTTCTACAATAGTTCATAGCTGCGACAGCAAAACCAAGATAACAACGACCAGTCAGAGGCTAGATCGCCGACGACGAAGACACATACGACTGCGATAGAACATTCTCTACTGCAGCTGCGATTGTCGCTTGCGAACAGTAAGTAGAATAATAATAATGTAAATAAACGCAATAAGAATAATACTAATATAAACACACAACTGAAAAGGACGTAAATGTGCGAAAAGTGAGTGATAGATTTAGGTCACCACTTAACATCGAGGTGTTTAGCACGGATGTGGGGTGACATGAGGTGAGTATGGAGCAGCGCCGGAATGAACGGGCGGGGGAAACGGGAGATCCCCGAGAAAACCCGCAGACCAGTGGCATTCATTGCATTGGCAATGGCTCGAGAGCCCGTCGATGTCGCCTCCCCGATGGCAACAAGGACCACCACTTCAAACTGTATTGTACGTACTAGACGCCCGCTCTCTGAATCATACTGCCGTTTCACGACTGTTCCCGTATGCACTGGTAAATGGCAACAAAGGTAGAGTGGTGAGGTTCCTGCAATATAGGAAACTTATTTGCATTCATTATACGTACTTTTCTGCCACATATCTGTGCTGCACCGTACACTAAATGCTTGTCTGCTATTTCCGCCCACGTATAACGATTCATGTTTTAACAATGGTACACAAAAACTGCAGACAAACGTTATGGGTATAGATTATGCTTTTATCGCGGGAAAACTTGACTATTTGCTAGGCTTCAACGTACATTCAGCTTATGAAAATATGACTGGCTTTCGCTTGTATGTTAAGCTGTCGCCCTATTTGACTGAGCCGATAAGAATCCCGCTATTGTAATATTCAATGCATGTTAATGGTCTACGGACAACTACGCTGTGTCAGTGTTTTCAAGACTATGAAGGCGCAAAAAATTTTTTGCGACATACCATCATCTCTAGAAATGGGGTAAGTAGTGTCGATTATGTAATACTGCTTCCTACCGCCTGTGTGCGTACGTATGCGAAAGCAAGTGTGTGTAGTAGCAATAAAATAGCACGTCAGCCAGCAGGTTTATCATTTAAACGTACAAGCAAGTATGTAGCAGGTGTTTCCTTATACTGTTTTTCCTCCCAGCAGCCGTAACAAAGCATTGTTTGGTGTAATTTGAGTGCATGTTAGGTACGGTAAAGTAATGCCAACTATTGTGCATATTCCTCTCAAATGGCATGCATGATGTGTTGTAATTTTCCGTAAGGAGTGTGCAAGTTGATTTTGTCGGTGTTTTTCAATAAAATTCTGACGTTTTATAACTGTTCAATGAAATAACGCGCGTTCGTAATTCGAAATACACACTTTAGCAAACTGCTCTCTTACCTACTACGTATGGTGTTAACACCGATAGCACACACTGGAATTGATACGTGTAAGGCGCAGTGTACATATGTACGTACTGGAACTTTTAAATGAAAACATCGCCCGTCTTGCACCATAGTTACATGTTCCATGTGTTGTGTATTGTCTACTTGTAAGGCTTTCTGTTTCCAGATTTCTCGAAAACTGTTCAACTAAGCGTGTTCAGAGAAGAGGGTCTATTTTGTAACACACGTCTCAATACTCAAAAAAACTTCTTCAAACGTTCGATTTTCCAGACACACCGAAAGTTGAATGCTATGCAAGGGTGGCCACCTTTGTTATTTTCATAATGGCGGAAGGTTTGAACGAGCGATTGCTGTGGGTTTACAGATATCGATAATATAAAACTATGTTCTGGGATTTGTCCTTTTATCTCACATTGGTTGCGATTTTTTTTTAGAAAAGATTGTTTCAAATTTCAGTTTTCAAGAGCTTATTGCAGCCTTATAATTCAATTTAGGTGCTTGGTGTCCTACAAGCTTTCTTCTAAATTTTTCATTGCTTATAACCTGCCAGAGCTTGTCGGTGTTTTTCAGACTCGTCCTATGTAACCAGTCACATGCTATGACTGATTTACAATACAACCTATCGTACGGAGTTTAAAATTTATTTTAAAATGCTTACGTAATTAATAACAAAGCTCGTGTGTGTGTATATATATATATATATATATATATATATATATATATATATATATATATATATATATATATATATATATATACTGGTATGTTAAATATATTTTCATCCAAAAGCCAGCCTATACAATGCCTTATTTTTCATTGAGATGTTTATGTAAGCTGTCTCAGAAAGCAGAAAGTGCATAAATAACGCTTAGCATCTTGTCGACAGAGAAGTCATTTGAGACGCAACCAATGTCTCAGCGAATAAGGAACTAAAAAGGAACGATTTTGGCCTGTATTGGTAAACTTATCTCAAATTCGCCGGATTTGATGTTGGACTTTCCCTTGTCTTGTACAATATTCCTATATGGCAGATGTCGCATTGTAAGTGTAGTAAAAGAGACAAAATAAATTATGTGTTTAAAATTATTCGTATTTTAAACATTTAATGTTACTAATTGTTAATAGCATAGCAATGAAGGTAATTTTTGCTTGAACTTGTCGGCAATCACAAAAAAAGTGTCCTTCCCAATGAATTCCGAACTACCTCTATTTTCTCTGGCATTTTTAAATTCAAAGTTTGAATTAACATTTGACTTTATATTTTATTAACTTAATTTGTTCAGTAGCGTGTATATATATATACACATATACTAACACATATTATTTCCTTGGCAACTTGTGTTTCATTTTATTAAAAAATTAGCACAATTGTCTTTTCTTATTTCAAGGTAATTATATAATTCTAAATAGCGTATTGTTAAACCAAGGATTAGGTAACATGCAGCAATTTTAAATTGAGAAAGTTACTCCAATGTTTTAAGTAAGTTCTTTTTTTAAGAGAATTTTTGTTAGAATGATATAATGTCACGATCTTAAAAAACAGTGGTGTTACATTTATCGCAAATTATGATAGCAGAAATGTCATAAACGAAAATTACAAAATTATTGAAAATTTATAGTACCTTTTTTTGATCTGGCTTCTTTTCAGGAACTTTTTTCTGTGAACAAAAAACAATATTATTTTATACATGTACGACTTAGGTTAAAAACAAATAAAAATATTTTACTTGTTACAGTTGGTGTAATAAGCTAAATTATATTTGTGTAATGTTTTTAAATATAAAAAAATAACTCCTATAAGACTGGCCGGAAAAGTCTTAGAAAAAAATTAAGATACCTATATACTTAAACACATTTATATTACTTAGCTAACACAAGCACATTTGCGTTACGCCAGTATGTAATAAAGCATTATAAATGTATATGCGATTTCAAAAGCAAAAGAAAGTCACAAAAAATATTGCGATGCAAAAAATATTATTACGTCTTAATGCTGAAATATAAAAAAAAAAATTCTCAATGAATAATGTTACGATGTCAGAATAATACCCTCAAATAATTGTAATATAACACATGACACATAACTGGTTGAAGAACTGAAAAAAATCAAAACATATTAAACATTGTCACTAGTAATTTAGCGACCAAACAATACATTTCACTGGCAGAAATTTTGGCATACAGTACAAGTTGTTAGCAAATAACATACGTTTAGTTAGATTTGGCCACAATTTTTAAATTTATATACATATGTTAGAGGTGTTTGACATTTACTTATTTGTTGTGGTAGTTGAAGCCAATGATCAATCATGTAACTACCTCAACTCGATGTCTTAGTAGAATTTTCTGAAAAAATTAGTTGGTCCGTCAAATATGAAATACAAACCACTCTTAACAATACTCTTTGCTGCTTGTCCACAACTCCAAACAAGCTATGTTTTAATTCTTCGATCAAACTTTAATTTCAAAAGTTTGGAAAGTACAACACCGATTTTACGACATAGCCTAAATTTTGTGGTAGTGCACGACATTTATAATCTAGTCTTTATTGTAAGTAAACAACTAGTTTACTAGATCTGTAACCATATTTTACAGTATTAATTAACGTTGTACAAGGCTTTCAACTATCCTTGCTTCTAGATCACCGCTATTTTTATCTGCGAATTTCCATTTTTCGCATTTATTCGAGTTTCTGCAACTTCTACCACTTAGATTAAAGCGGGTAAAAGATGTTCTCTGTAATTCAGTTTTTAAACGAGTTTAAAATAGTATTCGAAGCGTATGTTTGTTGTGAATTTTTAGTCCAAGTTTGCACAGCTAGATTCGCCTTTCAAGGGTTCAACATAACCCTCCGTGACACTGTTGGGATCGCATGTGTTGTCCTTACGCTTTTGTAGTGACGAGATTGTTTCAGAAGCACGCTATAGCTGTTAGGTTTACAATAATATGGTTTGAGACAACAATAATGTGTGACTATATTCACAACTCTCCTACTGTCCACTGTTTCTACTTCACCTACTGCAGAGTATTTTGCTCATAATGTAGAAAATGTTGTTCCTACAACAGATCAATATTTTTTTAAAAAAATTTTTGAACAGTTAGGATTGTAATACGTAACAAAAGGTTTCTTGCAGACTCATAATCTTCACTTTTGTGAGCCCAAATCCGTTATAGAACTGTTCTATAAAGTCTTAACATGAATGCTGAACTTACAACTCAATAAACTTATATGTGGTAAGATGAGATAGGGGCGCAGAAGTGATGGAATGCTAGAGCAGGTTCAACGAGAGATGTACAGGAATATTCCGTCAGCCCATGTTAATATCAATCATGTATCTCTGACATTAAAATTAAGATTTTCCTAATATTATTGGAGGCAGGTTGTCAGACTACTGCACCACCATGTTTCACTTACTTCTTTTTGAAAAAAATTGTGTGATAGAAGAGTCATTAGAATATTATTTAGACTCATTTCACATAAAGAGGCAGTTGTTTTGCAATAATTGAAATTAACTTTTTTATGTATTTGAATGTTGAGTTTAGCTTTAAGTTGTATTTAAGGCTTGGGTATTCCTCAATGCTTTCTCATGTTAGTATATGTTCAAAATGATTTTTCAGTTTGCTGACGACAAAAAAAGAAAAAACGGGCAAAGTGTATACGAATTTGCAAAATCGTGCGATAAGAGTGTATTTGAAAATTGAATATCTTTGTTAAAATCGGTCTATTGGCATGACCGACTTCACTTCATAACAGTTTTTGAGTTCAGAAATTATTTTGTCACAAATTGTGGCCAGGTGATAGCAGGTAACATTTTGAAATTTTGCGGACACATGTCGGTTGCTCAGACAGGACTTAGAAAAGCCCAATTTTATTTCGGAAATAATAATGCTGTAAATCAACCATGGTTATTGGAACAATATGTGAACGTCAACTATATTTTTTTACTTAAAGATTCCAATAAAACGTCGATATAAGATATTTATTTTCGACAGTCAATAAAAATAAATAAAATAATTACTAAATAAAAAAATTTCAAATTTACACTCTCAATCAAAATAACAACAACACATCTATAATGTTAGTTAAACGTGTAATATATGTTACAAATCTGAAATAATTGAAATAACTGTTATATATTGTTGGTGATACGTAGGAAATTAACTTGGCTTCATTATTCAATGCGACAGAGATTTTGCGTGGCAGCACATAAGCAACTGGTAGGTCCATGTTAACGTTTATTTTATGTCTACATACTGTAAAGCAGAATTATGCCATAGATAAAGGTAAAATAAGTTCATGTTAAAACGAGTACAGCAAGCGATAGAGACAGAAAAGATGCATCCAATAAAAAGCAAAAGCTTAACTTGTATTAAAGTATGTGTGGCTGTGTGTCGTTTTGTTACTGCTAACTTCAAGATATTTTGTCGATTCGGTTGTCACTGAAATTGAAGTATTAGACTAGCACCGGTATCCGCGACTGATGTATCCTAACAGATTAGTTACTACTTCCTTTAATGAACAGTTAAGAACTATATAAGCTTATTTGTGACAACATTGCAGTTCATTTCCACGTTTTATGATAACCGTGCATTTTTTCTCAAAATTAATAAAATGTATTTATACTTCGGAGAAAATTTAATCAATTATTGGATGAATGTCTATTAATTTCAAGAAGGAAGCAGATAAACTAGTTTTAAGGTGTTTGATGTCAGAACAGGACAAAGACACTTGGTTTGATAGTCAATGTTTGGTTAATTATTCTGTACCTTTCTTAATAAATATTTTGTATATACAACACATTTTAGACAGGAGAAAATGTTCCTTTTAATCCTGTTTTAATTCAATTGCACTGGCATTCTTAAGCAACAATCAAAATTGTCGTGTATTTCTGTGCTTTAATATGTGTTATCGATGAAAACCCCTACGTTTTAAAAAGCCAGCCGAAACACTTGGCTTCAATACGGAGTTCGCTGTGACGTCAAATATAGCGAAACTGCGACTCGTTTGCTGGTAGTTCTCTGTAGCAGTTGACCAAGTAAGGCAGAAATTTCAAGCAATATTGACGAAGGTACAAAACGATGGCTTTTCAGATCGTGTATAGAACGTAAATTACAAATTCGCCCTTCGAGACACCTAGTGTGTATTATGTTCTTTCCCGAAAGGTTAAAAATGTCCAAAAACAACGGGTAAAAGCTATTCTGCGATAAACAAATGTATCACCTCATTAGAGTTTTTACTGCTATCAAGATATTTTATTCATACGTATGATGTTTAGCGTAGTTGCATAACTCGTATAATCGTTGAGTTAAATAAAAATATTAAAAATAATTGGTTTACTATATTTTTAAATTTATTCTATATCAGGATTGCACAATTATTGTATTTGCTGGTTTCCTTTAAATGATTTGTTTATTACATGTGTGTGCACAGGAAATGAAAATGCACAGCGAATAAACATGAGCCGAAATGTATGACACCACAATGTTTTATCAAAACGACAAAAAACCAGCGAACTACAGGCACAAGGACTTTTAACCCAAATAAATTGCGGTTTAAAAACGTTTTGGATATCCTAAATTGAACTATCGACACAATATCACAACATAATGACTTTGCTTTGAGCAGGGAATCGTATCATCCCGCCGGGCGTACATCGCCTTGTGACGTCACGGCAAGTCACAAAGTTCTCGTTTAGTTTGAAAATCTCTGAATGTCCTTTATTTACAGCCACAATTTTTTTCTTCAGATTATTGCTTTTAATCCCGGCGTCAAACACACATATCATTTAGCGAACATTCTAAACACTGATAATTTTTTTGCTGTGTAATGAACGACGTAAGCATTTTCAGAATTGACCCTTAACAACCATAGTGTGATTGTAAAAACCCAAATTTAAAATAAGGTTAACTGCTTTGATACATTCAGATTTTTAGGTACCATAATAAACTAGGTAAACATACAGGTGTACTACCAGTCAACTAAATCTGATCACCTTGGAACGCAGGAACAAAGAAACATGCCCTGTTACGCTTCTCACATGAATGACGTTGAATTTGTAGGCTTTGTCACGAAACATTGCACAAAATGCATTTGCATAGTTGTTCAAATCTGCGGCATGGAGTTAACATAGCATAACACTAACAAACGTTGTTTTGTACTAAACAGAACTGTTAAGTACTTTCACAACAAATATATTCGCTTTCTATGACGTTTAAACGAGAAATAAGCCAAGCCACACATCTGCTGACATCTGCAACTACTGACGTGCAATACAAAATCCTGCCAAAAAAGAAAACATTGAATGTTTGAAGCTATGAGTGTGTTGTGCAAAGCATAACAGCACAATTAGTTATAATTTAAAAATAAATGTAAAATGTGTTACCTTTTCTTCGTGTATTTGCTTGTCTGGTGCTTTCCTTTCAATGACCTCCTGTAGATGTATGAAATAGAAAAAAGTTAAACAATTAGAATGAATAATTTTATGTGTACATTTTATGTGTAAAAGAAAAAGTTATGTTTTATTTGTAATGTGCAAGAACAATCCGTTTTCACTAAACTGAGAATATCGTGTTCAAATATGTATTGTAATCTGCAACTACTGAAGTGCAAAACGCACCCCTTTGAAACATTTAAGTTATGTGTGTGATGTGCAAAGCAAAATAGCACAATTAGTTTATAAGTTTTAAAAATGTTGGGAGTGTTACCTTATCTTTCTGTATTTGCTTGTCGGGTGTTTTCCTTTCAGTGACCTCCTGTATATGTATAAAATAGAAAAATATATCAATTAGAATAAAATGTTACGTGTATCTTAAAAAGTAAGTTAATTTTTAAAGTGCAATAGTAAAAATGTATTTCATCAAAATCACAATGTTAGTTTGAACCATAGTATATTGCAACCTGCAACTACAGAGGTGCAAAAAAATCCTCACAAAAATGTATCTTTGAAACGTGTTCGTGTTGCGAAAAGAATAGAATCAAAAGTAAGCGTTTCTAATAAATGTTGAAAGTGTTACCTTATCTTTTTGTATTTGCTTGTCGGGTGCTTTCCTCTCAGTGACCTCCTGCAGATGTATGAAATAAAAAATATATAACAATTAGAATAAAATGTGTGATTCTTATAAAATAAGTAAATTTGTTATGTGCAGTAGTAAAAATGTACTTTCACCAAATTCGCCATATGAATTCCAAATATAGTATATTGTAATCTGCAACTAGAGAATTAACAAAAAATTTCTTTCAAAAATTAATCTTTGAAACGTTTAAGCTACGTGTGTTAGTGTTGCGGAAAGAATAGAATCACAATTACGTATTTCTAATAAATGTTGAAAGTGTTACCTTATCTTTCTGTATTTGCTTGTCGGGTGTTTTCCTTTCAGTGACCTCCTGTAGGTGAATGAAATAGAAAAAATACAAAAATTAGAATAAAATGTAGTTTTTGTATCTTTAAAAATAAGTAAATTTTTAATGTGCAATAGTGAAAATGTACTTTCATCAGACTCACAATGTCAGTTACAGTAATAGTATATTGTAATCTGCAACTACAGAGGTGCAAAAAAAGCCTTCCAAAAATGTATCTTTGAAAGTTTAAGCTGTGTGTGTGTGTGTGTTGCGGAAAGAATAGAATCACAATTATGCGTTTTTAATAAATGTTAAAAGTATTACCTTATCTTTTTGTATTTGCTTGACGGGTGCTTTCCTTTCAATGACCTCCTGTAGGTGTATGAAATAGAAAAAATAACAATTAGAATAAATAATTGTGTGCGTAGCTAAAAAATTGATTTTATTTATATTGTGCAATGAACATAAATTATTTTAATCAAAATCAGAATATCAAGTTAAATAATGACTTTGTTTGATGTTGTTGTGAATACTGAATTATTAGGTTTAAATAGTGGATTTGTGTGTACCTCCTGAGAATCCCACTCCTCGCTTTCTTCATCTTCGTAGTCCTCAGACTCCGATTCATCCTTAAGAAGTAATTAACAACATGAGGACCTAAGATTGGTGCTAGTTTCATTATAAGCAATACCTATTCTTTAAATTTTTTTTTTTTTGCTTTCGACGACTTATATTTAAACAGTAAAATTATAAACTATAATTGAGACTAATTAATTTGTTTTTGCAGTTTAACAAACGAATGAATTATTATTGTTACTATCATTATTATCATTCTTACCTTTTCTGTAGTGTCTACGACTTTCTTTTCTACCTTTTCTTCTTTTGTCTCTTTCTTTTCGACTATCTCCTCTTTTTTCTTCTCGACCTTCTTAACTTCTTTCTCATCTTTTTTCACTTCCTTTTCCTCTTCTTTCTTTTTTTCTTTCTTCTCTTCTTCTTCCTTTTTCTAAAACAAATCATAGTTAGGAAAATAAAAGAAATTGCTTTTTACGAAACTTATTGCAATTTTATTACAAAATTAAATATTATAAAATCTCCTGTTTGTGCAGTATACTGGAATCCTCCTTGTGTGTAAATATGCGTAGTTCGTATGGCAAAAATATGCAATTTATGTATCAAGAATAAAATCAGACACACTAAATATGGCTGGCTATGATATCTATACCAAGCTTGTACTTGATTTATTTGGCTATATTATTTTTAACTGCCACTTCTGATTGCCACAGTCACTAAATTTCCGACATGCAACAAAAAAATTAATTTTTGCTATCACATGTCAAATTATATAATAAAATAATATTCTTCAGCTACGACATGTTAGTGTTGGTATTTATTAAAATTATTAAATTTCAATGATCCTACTTCACGTTTAGAAGATCAAATATTAGTTTTTATACCATTTTTTGATCTATGTCGTATGAGAATTATCAACTAACTGCATTTACTAAGTTAAGAATAAATCGCTTCACACAAGCGACGCTGATAACGGCAGAAAAAATTAAGAATATTTTTAATGGAACTACACTGTGCATATATTTACGTCTCAGACAAGTGTTAGTTGTATTTCATGTAACGCAGAACGATAACAGACTTGGAAGTCAAAATAAAACATAAATATAAAAATGTTAAAGCTTTTTGCATAAATACAATGAAACGACATTCATTTTGGGAACTAGAATATTTTGGCAGTTTTTTTTAGATTATAATATATACTTAGCCTAAAAAACAATATGCAGATGACCTGCCCTGTCTTAACGTTATCGATGCCCGGGCCACAAAACCATCAGCAACGTGCATCAAACGTCATCGATACGACGACATACGTCAATTGGCACTTCATCCTAGGATTACGTGTTTAAGTTGGTACGTCGACCTAATGTCTAGAAGCCTATGTCATCGAACATAACCTAATAATCACATTGTGACGGACAGTTGTCTCCCTCCGAAATTAGTGCTTGCTTATGTGTATTGATTATTGTAAAAAAATCAGAGCAGCTACTAAACAAATATCATAATTATCTTTCGTTTATTTGTATAGTACTTAACTAGCTGAAAAATTAATAACACTTCTTTCAAGTGAAAATAAAATGCGCGTATTGAGTAACAAGTATATATTTAATATAAACCTGAATTAAAAATTTTATGACTTTTATGTAATAAATGTAGATATAATGTTTCCAATTTTGTACTTTACGTAATTTAACACTCAGTTTGGTTTTATATTAATGTAATATATTACACGCTATTGCATGCATCAAACAGCTTTATAATTGACTCTTTGTAACTTAAATTATTAATTAATTTGTTACCAACTGTGTTACGTACTTTCTCTGTGCAGTACGGTTCGAAACAGTATGGTTAAAACAACATGTACGTAACTTCATTTTTCTACTATACCTAATTTCTCTCTGACACTTGTTGTTATGTTTGACACACAAATACCTTAAAATTAGGAAATACAGTACATGTCTTATGTTGACCACATACGAGTGCCAACGAATATTTAGTCGTATCAAAAGAGTACACACGTATATTTACTTTAAATTACAAATTAATTTCAAATAATGAAAGTAGAAGGACGTAAGACGATAATATTGAAGTTATCACATTTTTGTTCGTCAAGTTGTTATTATTTTATACATATATCAACAGAATAGATTTGCGATCTATCATACACAGATTGTTACTTAACTCTACTGACTAACTTCGGAAGGTTATTCCTCATGAAAAAAGCAGGTCGTAAGGATGAATACAACTTATATGCAAACTATATTCTAAACGAGTATATTAACCGTTCAATGTGTAGTTGAAGGAAAAATTTTTTTTGTTGTAATAAAGTTGGAACGAAATATAAATTAGCTAAGTTTTAAGTGCAGCAATACCACGTGACAATATACAAACCACAAAATAATGGAATACGACAACAACTTCTCTGCATAAAAATTAAAAGTTTGGGACACTAATTTCTGCAAAAGAAATATAATTAATATAATTGTACCACATTGTTGATTGTTTCATGCGGATATGTAATTAATAGTTTATTAGAAACGAAAATGTCACCATGGTTTATTATGCTAATGCAGCAGTTTATGAGAAATTAATTATTTGTAAACAAATTTTAAAAATAAATGCCGGATGAAAAAAAAAAACAATTTGCTAGTTGTATGGTAAGGTACGTGGTTTCTACGTCTTGCCAACAGCAAGGTCATTATAGACGGTGACACACAACTTGTACAGTGACAGGAGATGGGAGAGGATTCGACCATGGCATTTGTTAATGAACTATGCCAGCATTCGTCTGGAGTGACTTCAAGAAACCATAGAAAACCCTAATCAGTATGGCCGGAGCCGGCGATCGAACATGGGTCCTCCGAAATGCGAGTTCAACGTATTAACGTTGTGACATCTCGATCAGTTTTGCTAGTTAGAACATGATGATATGTTGACACTATGTAATGCTGCAAGTGGTTTGCAATGTTTTACCAACACCTAATGCACCAAACCACTACTGCAGTGCAAGGAGGGTCCATTTGGACGCAATGGCTGCACTGATCGCTACCTACCATGCACAAATGAAAGAACTCGCCGATTCCCAGTGTAGTGACCCTAAGATCGTCCCAGATCCCAATGACCCAGTAATTTGCCGTTCATTCTGTGTTATTACACCTTTTCGTCGCTGAATATATCATTTCGACAATTTTTTCTATGAGAAATTACCTACTACCAAAACAGGTCACTAATGTTCTGCAACACTTATAAAATCACACCACACACACACCCACATATATATACACACATATACATATGTGTGTACACTAAAAATTATAATCTTAAAATTATTTCGATAAGTTACAAATTTGGTGTATGTGATTAAGACATTTGATAGTGTAAGGGAATACTTTGATATCAAAATCAGTTTATGTACTGGATGTGACTGAGACAGTGAAATATTAAAAGGATTGTCCTCATACATTACTAAGTCATTGGAAGGAACCAGGTTCTTTACATAAATTTGGTGCCAAATAAACATAATTTTCTCATAACTATGTATTAATTTTAAATTATTTTAATCAGACCATAACATAATGATAAACTGAACACTGTAAGTGTAGTGGTAAAATTTTAATTTGTCACAAGTTATGTTAATTGAATCAGTATGTCTCGGATATCAAATTTTACAAAGGCTTAACATTTGCAGAATGCTCTCATTCCCACTCCAATTTCTAACCTCTAATAATAATTATACCCACACTAGTAAAAATTGATTAATGAAAACACGGTAAAAAAGTACACCGTAAAACTGGTACAAATAATGAACTATTATATGGACAGACTATAAAACATCTCGTCAAATAGGACATCAAAATTACAAAACTAACACATACAGCAGACACGTTAAAAGTGCCAAGGCTTCAAGTAGACACACGTGCAACGATCATGGTGTGTAAACTGTCATTAAACTGCTGAATGTCTGACTAGTGTATAATGTTAAACACTAAATGTAATTTTCCGAAAATCTGCATGATTATTGTAGCCAGGACTATACGGGATGTAAGATGCCCTTCTATTATGACGCACACACGAGGATCAATTTTTAAAAACTCAATATCTACAAAAAATTGAAAATTTTGTTTCTCACCAAATCTGAATAAACTACTTTTACTAAATGGGATGGTGGAATATTTTTTTAATCTAAAGTGAATAGTTATCATTGGAAAATGTATTTTGGTAACAAAACTGAATAAATCCACATTTTCTCATTAAAAGTCAACATAAATCTCGGTTACAATATACATTACAATGTTTGTTGTTTTCAAAACTGAATAGATCAATACAGTTTTGTATTTGAATGTCTCACTCTTCATATACATTGCTGTCATTCTGTCGCAAGAGATAGCATTGTAACCTATAGATAAATAGTTGTCAACATTGACACATTTGCTGTACTGCTGGTCTATTCATATATCCAAAACCCTTTCGTTTTTCAAAATGAATTATTTCCATTCTTTGTCAAAACTCAATGTGCCATACATAAATCAGCGCATTTTTTGTACCTCGTTGTTTCTCTGACTGGGTATCCTTCTGTTAACCTGTTTTATTTATTTATTTATTTTTACCGTTTAGAGGATACATATTTTTACCTCTTTCCAGTTAAGTGAAATTGTTTTGAGATATTTAGTTTTGGAAAAATGTTCCTCACATGTTCGATGGAGTCTAGATCTGAAGTGAGGCGCGGCATGGTAGCATAAGAATATAACAAACACATGTGTCAACCTAGTGACATGTGCACACATATTACCATACAGGAAGACTGATTGCATGATGTCACAAAAGTATGACGCATTCGTCATGCTATCTGATGACTAAGGGTCCGTAAGGTTTACCGGACGAATCTGAATAAGCTGTATAAGGTACGAAACTGCATTTGCCGTACGCACAAGCACCGTATGCTCCAGCAACCTTTCCTGTTGCAACTAGAGATGCGACCCACATTCCGGTTAACTGGCCGGTGGCGTATACACATTATCCGGTTTAGTTTCCGGCGCAAAGTGATTGTTTTGTAACCACTACGTGCGGCTGTACTTGCGGCACGCCGGAGATAGAAAGTCGTGTTTCGGTTGCACCGCACGGCGGCAAACCGGACAGTGCTTATGGGCCCTAAATGACAGAGGTGATCTAGATACGTTGCTCATGCGTCACCCCTGGGGCTCATCACATCATAATTTCAGTTGTGAGTACAGCATGATAGACATGAATGCACCGTGGAATATTTTTCCGACAACCCACATACACACGAAAACGAACCCAACCTTTATTTGACCTCGACTTTCATCACTCAGCACCAATACCCTTTCCTTTCGTCTCTTCAGTGTAATGTTTTCTAACACCATCTAAGAAATTCAAGAAGATAGACCGGTTTAGAAGTAAACCCACCAGATGAAAATCAGAACCAGAAACTTTATCCAAAAATCGGTAAATATCAAGTTTAGCTACTCATCGTGTACCGGCCAAACTGTTGATTTTAGACATATAGTTTACTGACGGAAAATGTTTCTAGTGACGTTCTAAGTAGTCCTACGTAAAAAATATTTTTGTTAGGTTAAGTTTTTTAGGTTAGTTTAGGTTAGGTTGTTAAGTTTGTTTAAGTTAGTTTACATTAGTTAAAGTTAGTTTAGGTTAGTTTAAGTTAGATTAGGTTAGGTTAAGTTAGGTAACCTAACCTAACCTAACCTTACATTGGGTTAGGTAAAGTTAGGTCACCTAACTTAAACTAATCTAATCGAACTTAAACTAACCTAAACTAACTTAAGCTAACCTAATCTAACTCGACTAACCTAACAATCAAACCTGAACTAACCTAAAAAAACCTAACTTGACAATAAAATATTTTACGTAGGACTACTTAGAACGTCACTAGAAACATTTTTCATCAATAAACTATATGTCTAAAATCATAGTTTGGTCGGTACACGACGAGTAGCTAAACTTGATATTTACCCAAAAATCCATAGTTTACGGTTCGTGGAGACACACGCAGTGCCACTGTAGCTCTTACTACACGTGAAGCTGCTGTCGTGTCACTACGAGCAATCCGAACTAACCTATTTCTAGACACCTACCAGTACGAAGGAAAGAAATTTTTGGGGTGAGGCAGCTGAGGAATTTCTCAGCCTTCGATCTTTTCTACCGCAGATTGACGTGTACTTAAGACAGTCCGGATTCATTCTATGTATGACAATTCCGATTTTGGATTTCCCTGATTTTATAAAATCACCCTAAGTGAATACTAGAGGTTTTTCATTGCAGAGAATTGCTTGTTTCCTTCTCGTATCCTATCAGAGCAACTCCTTGTCTCTAATTAGCTCGCTGTCAACAGGACGTTAAGAGGAATATGTTCATGGTAGTAGCTGGGGATGACTTTTACTGCACACTATCGTTAGGTCATCATTGAATATCCGAAAGAAACATGCCCCTACGAGAACAATGAATGCCAGATTCGTGCTGCGCGTGTAGAGGCAATGTGGTTCTCGTTGAGCGTGGCAGTCTGGCCATTATCCTCCCCTGTTTCTCCCCGCAATCGCGGAAATCTACGTCATATTCGAAGACCCTGATGACATGTGGACGCTGTTGGCAGTGTCTAGGAGATCACTTTCCACCGACGCGATCAGAATTCGATTACCGGCAGGGTTGACCCTTATTTTCGCATATTAAAATCGTGCTGTAAGATGCTGTTGTTCAACGGGTTTTCTCGGGGATTTCCCGATTTCCCCTTTAAGTGAGTGTCAAGACAGCAGAACATGCAGTTAGCAGTTTTGAGTCCCGCACTTTACAGACATGTTACCATCGCTGAATTATTTAACTGGTTGTCGTCGTTCACTTCAAAATATTGCAGACATATATTTTCACAAAATTTATTCGCACAAGTCTGTGCTCCTGTCGTGTGTCATAAGATACTCTGTTGAATATATGGAATCACGTGCAGGCGAGTGGTGTCCTTCACTTACGGTTGTAAATCTTGTTTGTTTTGAGATCTTCAAAGCGGTTCTCTTAGCGTAATTTAATCAGAGAAGTATATGGATAACTCTGACCACTAAAAGTTTACCTGCGATCTTGATAACTGATGATTCAGTCAACAGATCCAAATTAAGCTATTTAAAATTTACGTTTTCAGAGGCTAAATGTTTTATATAGGGTTGACACCAGAAACACCTTTTTACAACTAAATTTGGTAGTACGCTTCGTTAGAGTATAACCATTACAAAACATCAAATCTGCGCCGTGCAAGGTCGCGGTCTACTGCAATTCTCATCACCATTTTTTATTTTTTTATTTTTACCAGATATTTTTTTATTATTTTAGACACAAAATATTACTAAATTTGGCTCTTATGAATTTTTTCATAGTTTTCGCGTAATGGCTAGTTTAAGTCATATTTTCCATGTTTCCGTTTTAACGACTACATTAAAACCAACTGATATAACAAACTCAAAAAAATCACAGTGGATAAAGACATTGCCGGCTACAATTTCATACTCATAAAATAAGGAATAACAATTATTCATATTTTAAAAAAAATAATTGAATTTTAAAATTTATATTTTCAGTTTCAGCAATTTTTCAAAATACAAATACTTATATTCTTTATTTTTATGAGCATGACATTGTAGCCTGCAATGTCTTTATCCACTGTTTAGTATATCAGTTGTTTTAGTGTAGTCGTCAAAACGGAAACATGCAAAATATGATTTTAACAAGCCATTACGCGAAAACTATGAGAGATACAAAAATTTCATAAGAGCCAAATTTAGTCACATTTTGTGTCTAAAATAATAAAACATATCTGATACAAATAAAAATAAAAAATGGCGATGAAAATTGCCCTTAAAGTGAAAGTATAACGGTCATCTTAGGATGTACATAAAATTATACTAATTCTGCGTGTTTTTTTTTTATAAATAAGTGTGTGACTGCGGAGTGTCTGTATTATAACTTCGATCCCTAGCATGTCACGTACTTTCCTGTAACTGTGGTGGGCATATAATTTTTGATATTTCAATTTAAGTGTAAATAGGCCTATATCCCATGACTATCAATGAATGAGTAGTAAAAAAAAGTACGTTTGTTACTATACGCAACTGTCAATACCACTAAAATTTCAGTCTAAGCACCAAAAACAAGGCCAGAACACATCTACAAAAATTATAAGTGGAATAGAAGGAAAATGTTGATAGTATAATTTTTCGTTTTTAGCGAATTAATACGTTGCTGTAAATAATGCATGCTAAGACTATTGCTTTAAAAGGAAACATTTGCTTAATAACGTTCTGTATAGATTGTTAAATATCGAACTATGTCATTGTGGGTGTTAAAAATAATTACTCTTACCTTTTCATCTTTTTTCTTCTTTTCTGGAACAAAAATAAATCAGTTTTACCACACAATCATATTAAACATACTGAAGCATAACTTAAAACTTATTTGTAAGAATTACTAAAGGAAAAAAGCGATAGAACATTCAAAAGGCAATGAGGACATTAAAACATAGTTTTCGACACTCTCCAGTAGTTATTTTTAGTAAAGGAACAGAGTTGGTTCACAGGGCCTTTAAAAAAACAAAAGAGTTAAGTTTAAAGATTTTTTTCAGTTCACACTCTAAAAAATTTGTAAATTTGCCAAAGATTTTAAAGTGACAAGGTAAACTTTGTAATACTACAAAAGAAGTCTATGTATCTCAATAGCGACAGTTCCTGCACTGTGATAAATTTTTTGAAAAATATGACAATGCACTTCTTTGTAGTTGTACAAAATTTAGTAAATGTTGAAAAATTTTTCTTGTAAAATTATTAGTTTATTATGTAGAAAGGATTTGTTTAGGATGATATGAAACTCAGCACAACCAAACAGTTTTTTTCTTTTTCAAAATAATTTTTTTGTTAAAGTCCTTCATTGAAAAGTTATTTGATAAATAAGTTTAGTTTTATTTGTAAAGTACAGTGAGCATTTAAATTTATTTTTTCCTTATTGAAAGTGGAACTTCAACGCTACTCCTTGTAATTTTGCAAAAGTATACTTTTTATTTTATTAGAAGGACAACCATTGTAGTTTTTCACTGAATTTCTTTGGCAACTGTGTTTCCAAAGATTTTCTTTGCAAAAGTACAAAAAAAATTACAGTGTATTAACTGTTGTGCGATAAACTTGAAAATTCAGTTCGATTTCTTCATTCATGTTTTTTTATATTATAACTACTTTAAAATAAGAGAAACAGCCCAAAGTTATATCCACATAATAATGTAAGAGTACATTTTACGGTAGTTGCAATAAACCTTTATTAAACAGCAGAATAAATCGTATGTACAGATACTGGTGATTCAGTTAAATAATCCTCCAAAAATTACAAAATTCAAACAACCCAGCTTCTAATTTAATGGACAATAATGCACTTATTAATAGTATAATAAAATATGTCATTGAAGTGAACCAGATGTTTGTTATTTCGTGGTTGGCATAAAAAGAGAATTGAATAAGGTTTATATATATATACATTTATATATATATATGTATAAAGCTATACGCTTAAAATACATGCATACACGCATGTTCACGTATGTAGACATTTTATAAGTACAAATTATAAGAAATAATATTATCAAAACTCTATTTGTAATTAGAATCTCTAAAAAAGCGTTACTTTTTTGTATAAGTCAGAAAATATGGGAATGAATGTTCGTGTTTTATATGAACGATCACAAAGTTATGGTTATTGAAGGTTACGTTATTAAATTATTAATTATTTTTCTAAACTATGAATAGAAAAGAAATATATTTTATCAGTGTTTGGTCAAAAAAATGTTAACGATCCCAAAACGATAGCTTTACAAATACTATAAACACTCACATTTCATTTCGTGTATTTAATGACATAGGACTTAACTTCAATTACTAAACTGAAATTCTTGCACAAAAAAATCTTATTATATAATGTAACCATTTACAAACAAAACGCTCAGTCCTTCGAACCACAAACATAATGAATTAAGCATACTTGACGACTATATAGTATCTTCGTATTTGTAACGATATGTGTATTGTTTATTAAAATATTATATTAGGCTCTGAATTTTTGTTTCATTTGAATGTGTGATATATTTTTAATATTATATTATGAGATGGTTTGCCAGGGTTTTCCTTTCGTATTACAGTGTGTTTTTACGGTGAGTATTTTATATGGTTCACATAGTGTTAAGTTTTTAGATACATTTTTAAAGATTGTTTTAGTAAAAAAAAATTACGATTAAATTATAAAGTAGGTGACGGCCTATTAAAGGTGTGTTTCGCAATAACGTAACTAAAATATTTGGTAAATTTGTGCATCTGAAAACCGCCGTTATTTTTAATGACATCATTGGGTTTTATGTTTTTTTTTCTGCAATTAGTTATGGACTGATCTGAAATTGTTTTATATCGATTTCGACGTGTAGTACGACTGTGATGCTTAAATTTCCCATACGAAAACAAATAGGTGAGTTAATTGTTTGAGAATGAATAGTGCTGCGTAAGTCATTCCTGTTGCCAGCTATTTATATTATTTATTGCACGTATTTAGAATAAATTGCAGTAACTTATACTCGTGTGTAACGTGCGTAGATGTCATTAATTATAGAAGTTCAAATAAAGTGCGGCAGAAATATGTGCCGTATTTATGTCGCAAAAACATAGCATTATTTAAATTTAAACACAAAGTTGTATCATGAATTGAACAAGGATTGCTTACGATTTACAAACCGTCGCTGCCAGAGGGCATGCAGTTGCTATGGGCGTATCTGAGCGCACCGTGATAACAGTTTCAATATCATTACAAATTGCCGAATGTACAGGAACAGTGTGGGCATATTTGTGGCGACCGCAGAGCATTATATGAGTCTATCTTGGAAGCTGTTTCAGCTGATGAATTTTGTTGGGTTAGCGTTCTCTGCACTTGTATTATTCTTGTCGCCACACATGACATCTTCTTGAACAGTACAATAATATCTATCTAACTCAAAACCGACAAAATAATCACATAACCTTTTCAGATGTATCTCAGTAAGAATTCCAGAATGTATAGATTACATTTGAGACATGTTTAACGTGTATAAGCTATACTTGATACGTGCTTGTATTGTGAATAAGTTATAATTCCTAAAGTATATATGATTAAGATTCGACGTATGCTTCACGTTTTGCACGATTCTTAATGTCTGTAGTATATTTCAATTGTTGCATAATTACGTCACTCTGCCAATTTTGTCACAATCCTTGACGAATGCCGTAGTTTGCTATGAACTTGTAGTATATAGAAAAAAGAAAGATAAAATAGATAAATTTTAATATTGCTAAGCACGCAGTGAAATGCAAGTATCTGCATTATTGGTGATACGAAAAAGTTAGATAGCAAATCGTTTGAAATTTGTAAATGTGAATGAACGTTAAGTCAGATTATATATTTTTGTAATCGATACCATTAAGAAAATATATTTGCGTGACAAATTTTCGATCTAAGTAAATCAGAAAGTATTAAAGAACTGAAAAAAGGTTCTTACAAGTATTGTTTTCGTAATTTTACCATATTTACTATCACTAAGACGCTACCCATCCATTAATGCACAGGTAATTTATCTCGTGATTCGTTGTGATAAAATAAAATTCATTTTTACTTATGAATGCATTTAAACGATCTAATGCTAATTCGTATTGTACATGCACATTAGGCATAAATAAATGCGTTTAAAAATTTTATTTATAATTTAGTTACAGGTAGTGAAAATTAAGTGTACTGTATTGTGTTCAATACGAACGCCAGTGTGGATTTGAGGAACTATGCATAGTAGATAGAAGCAGGGTTTTATGACTGGCAGATATAAAAAATTTAACTAATTTATTGAGGTCTGGCATAACCAAGTAAGAGCACCGTGTAACTCATTTTTTTTTAAATTCACTGGCATTGCAGTTAGGTAAGGTGACAATGATGCTTGTTAACGAGACAATAAAATAATTTTTTACAAAATAACTGGCAATTGTACAAAATTCGATAAAAATTACAGTATTTCGAGGAAATTTATCAAGTAATGTCATTGACAAAGTAAACCATATAATTATGATTGCTGGTACTTTCATATTTTCAATTATATTATTTGCAGATTTTTTTAGGTTAATGTATTTACTTTTAAGAAATTCTAAGCAGAATTCCATTATTTATTGTTGCATACTATCTTTTACATAAATATAAACTGGCTATACAAATGAAAGAGAATATCTATGAAATGCAAAGAAAGTTTCTGGTTTCTTGAGGCTTAATATTGCGAATTTCATAAACCGAAATAGTTTATTGTAAGCGCTGTTATCTTCCATGCAAGATAAACGTAAAACGAGGTGATTAGAAACACTGGGGGGAATAGAAACAAAATTAGAAGAAAATTCACAACTTACACCTTTTGCTTACAAATTATTTAATTACTATAAAAGTGCTATGTGTATACTCTTTATTTGCCAACATAAAACAGAATTTATATCAAAAATTTAGCTTTAAAATTGTGTTTCTATTCACCCTAGTGTTTCAAATCACCTCATTTTAGGTACTTAAAATATAAAATGATGTTCACATTACAATGTCCATTAAAATTAAATGGTATGTACAAAGAACAAGGTGACCCAATGTTTCATACTTGTATCTTTATATGCCTGAAATTCGGGACGGAATATTCTTTTCTGGGGACCGATAAAATATGAGCACCAAATGTCTGCACCGACGCAGCGCAGAGCAAAAAAAAAAATTCTGCTTTGCACCTGCATCAGCCAACGAGGGAGGAAATAAATACGTCAGATGTGAGTTTCGCCTGTGTGTTTAATCTATGGCCCAGTGTATTGTGGCAGCATTCTGCTCTAACCTGAAAGTGAAATGTTTCGAATTATCTAATAATATTTAAGATATACTTTATTTTAGTTAGTAAATGTATACATCAGGGAATAATTTGCCATGTTTGTCGAAAATGTATATAGACTATTTCTCGCATTGCCATTCAGTCGAAGCCATGTTCATAACTACGCATTCAGTTTTTGTGAATTATTTAATGTGTAGCGGCGTGTTTTAGATCAGTTATTTTAAATTCTGTGACTGCTACCGATATTATATTGTGAATTTTTTTGTTGTCAATTTTAAGTTTACAAAACCATTGTTACGTCTTCGCTTCGCAAGAAAATGAAACAGACGTTTTCGTTGCACAACGATTCATTTTAAATACATGTTTCCTCTGGAAATAAATGCCATCTTGTCCACATATTGTTTTCACGGTACTCAGTTCTGAGGAAGTACAGCTGAGGGTCTAGCTAAGCGCAGATATTCTCTGCGTTTTGCACTGGTTACGTGACTAGTTGCACCTCGCAAGGAACGTATTTAAACTTAATGCTGTGCAGGGCAAAGTAAATTTTGCGTTGCGACGCCTAAAGACAATACTGAAACAAGCCCCTGTTATATTTTTTGCTAGTAGGAGAGTAAAAACTGAACTATTAATCGCTGATTCTGGCTGAAGTTCGTAGCTGGATAAATTTTTAATCACAAATTAATGTTTAAATTTAGATACATTGTACTAGTATCAGGAAAATTATTTGTAAACATTTTGCAGAGATCATTTTACTGCTGATTATTACGTTATTTTTACAAGGCTGTTTTAACATATGTAAATTATTGGAAGTGATGTAATTAATGTTAAAAAAACATATTTGTATCCTAAAGTTCTAATTTATGGCGCTTAAATTCACTTGAATAACAAAGGGTTTGTTCTATTTTACGTCTTTATGATATTTTTATGTTTGTAGGTTGCTTTTATTAACCAAATATATCAATATTTCAATTCATCATGATAGCAATATCAAATAATTTATATCATATAACATTTTAAACAGTATCCTACGAACGGGTGCACTCAAATGCACAGTGTTAGGCTATACTTACCAGTTATATTTAGTTGTGCACTTGATTCATCCTTGCCGAATTCGTTTGAAACTACAACTTTGTACGTTGCTGATGACTCTTTCTTGCATTCTGTAATGGTTATCGTTGCATACTGGCCATCGAAGGACGTGCTGTATTCCCTGGACTGGCGAATGACTTGCGTGTTTCTGAAAAATTTGTTAAGTGTTAAAATCATGTTACATAGTAAACAAAAGTGAAAAAGATTCTAAAACAGTTACTCGAATGTTTTTTAAGGCAGAACGCAATATTTATTGTGCGCTGGAATTAATAATAATTATTATAAACAAGTTTTACGTCACACAAAGCAATATTTCATTTTAAAGTGATGTTTTCATTGGAACTACATTCAGCTTGGAGAAATAGCTCTTTAACATGATTTTTCGTTTTTGTTTGTGCAATAATGCACAATGGTCGGTCAATTTAATTCCACCGTATTGTTTACTGACAAAGCGACATTCGAGAGAGAATGTTACTTAAACAGCAGGAATAGTCAAATATAAGACGATGCCAACCCTCATCTAACAATCATCACAGCCAACCAGCTCAGAGTTTATTTAACATCTAGGTAAAACTTTTAGATAAACCTAAGTAGTCGAATTTATTTTATAACAATTAACTGGAAACATGCCTGGTAATTTTCTGCAAATTTACATCACTAGCTATCCCGGAGGATGTGTCACCCCCGAACAGTACATACGAGGCTTCAACCCGAAGCTGCCACTATGAAGTTCACAAGAACTGTATGTGTCCATCACAACATAGGATTTCCAGCACGATTGATTGTAAGGAAAGGTAAGTGAGTTTTGCGTTTGTCGACTGAGAGGTAATTAGGGACTGTGACACAGAGCTTGACACATTGGCAGGAAATAGGAGAGGAATCAACCTTGTCCCTAGTAAAAAAACATCAGAGAATTCGCCTGGGGCGATTTCACGAAACAATGTAAAATCGAAATTATGATGGCCAGATCCGGGATTCGAAACCAGGTCTTCCAGAATTTGATTCGATGTGTTGGTGGATTGGAAAAGGTAGAACACGTTGCGTGGTCAGCATGTTCTCTGACATGAATCCGCTCAACATTTTCTTGCAGGAAATCACATAGTCTATTTTAACGACACATCTATTGAGGCAGAGGGAGATCTGCCCACCAGGGTTATGGCTGCCTGTATCAAGGTTCTAGATACTTAGGGTTTTTAGAAAGGTCACGCCAGCATTTCGTACGCAGAAATATTGTAGTGAGTAGGCAACCACAATTTTAAAATTTTGTAGGGTAACTTCATAAAGAACGAAATTAATATAGTAGTGCAATAAAACCTAATTTTGCAAAAACTTACACCGATATGTTATTCGCGCAAGTCAGTAATGTACGATCATAAACACATTTGCACACAAAGTTGCATAAAACTCGCTACATTATATGGCACATACGAGCGATTACTAATTAGACACCATTTTTGAAATATGAATTATGCGTGGACTAGTCAAGTTACTATTTGTGTACCGAGTTTAGTTATATCTTGAAAAATGCTCCGTCAAATATCACTTTTCAAATGTCCAGTATTTAAAAATGAACACGGCATGGATACTTAAGGGTAAGGGCAAATTATTTGTAACTGATTTTAGTACACAGTTTATTAAGATTTAGAAAAAAAATATGGTTCCTTAGACTTCTCAAAATGAAAATACGAACATGGCTTGAACAGAATATATAAAAATCATGTCACCTTACAGCGCACTAAATGTGTTCCTTGTCTGTTAAGATTCGGACAAAATAGTTAATAGGATTTGTCATGCTATCAAGAAATGTTCAGGTGTGCTATTTTGAAAATATGAACACGAAATGACCAAGATAAGGATGGTGACTCGTCGTCAGCGATGTACAACATGAACAATATACGTAAAAGTCTAGTGAAATTACTAGGTACTCAATTTGGACTGAATCTGACGATATTTGGTAAGTAGGTTCAAAAAATGTTTAAGGAAACCCACACAGACACACACAACTACATACACGCAAAGTCACACAGAAAGGAAGTTATCTTCGGGAAGTAAACTAAAAACTCTTTGGACGTTCCTGTTTAATCCGGTTCGTGTTATCTGGAACTGAACATGTTGGTTAGCTAAAAAAAATATTTGAGAAGTGCAGATACGTTGATGTCTATAAATAAATTATCCTTTTCAGAAAAGAAGTACATAAATAAATAAAAGAAAAAATATATAAAAGCGCAATTATACATCTTTACAATAAATATCTATGAAGAATATTCCCATAAATTTACTTTGGTTTCTCAATATCAGAAAAAACCATTAATTTCCCTAACATAACCAGAAACTGCGGACAGAATAAAAATAATTTTCTAGACGGACGTTTTCTAATATAACTGTTTAACAGACCAATTCTAAGATATAATATTTGGTGATGAATTCGTAAAATTTATACAAATCGGGAAAAAGTTATGAATTCAAATTACAATTTGTTCGACCAAACTTGTCGTCAAGTCATTAAAAAAAGTAAAATTATCTTACTTACTTGTACCATGTTACCGTAACAGTCTTGTCTACAGTTTTCAGTTTAGCTACAAATTCCGCCGATTTTCCTTCTTCTATTGTCTGCAAGAAAGACATGAATATGTGAAATAATACGTACAAAAACTCAGGCCATTCGCTATAAACTGAGCACTTTTGAAGACCATCTTGTCTTGTGTAATAATTTTAAAAATTTATTAATTTTGATATTAAATGTTAACTTCTGAGTTAGATATAATCTATACACTTTAATTGTTTGATAGATGGTTTTGTTTATATCAGGATGTGACAGGAAGTACTAAAAAATCTGGACTAAGGTTTCAAAAGTGCTCACTTTATCCTGAACTACCTGAAAATATATATTTACATCTTTACTAGTTTGATTTGAATTCGAAGGATGTGTTTCAGAAATAAAATCATTTAGTTGCAAAACATTTTTTTTTATTTGTGATCATTATACTCACGTTAAGCCAAAAAAGACGGAACACCATTAAAGCATTATGTTAATCAACAATGAAATATTTAGTTTAAACATTGGTTCAAAATTATTGGCATTGCAACTGCGTTTACAACTGATTTGAATTGAAGTGTATAATTATAGGTATATGTAGAACAACAACAACGTAAGTCATTGAACACATCCGGTTCTCACCTGAAATTAGCTGGACATGAGATGTGGGCAGGAAACTTGATAGTTTAACGTTATGTTTTAACATTTATATATTTTTTTCTGACATTTATGGCATGTGCCTCTTATTCCCAGCTTATTCCTGGTATTACTTTCGATGCAGACAGACGTTTCAACCAAATTTTTGTAATAACGAGGCTAAAATGTACGGAAACATATTATTTTGACCAACGTGTTTTACGAGTGATGACTACAACTTTTGTTTCGAGTACTGGTGATAGGTCTCAATAATTTTATGCGATATTTTCCTACTGTTAAAAAGGTGTTCCGACCGCGTGAAATGTTAGGCTGTTTGGCCCTTATATTCGAGGGCAGTAACATTCCCGTGACACTACAAAGATTGTGCGTCGTTTCGTACATTAACAACCTGGCTAGGCTACAGTTAGGCATTTAGGTTTAGAGCCGACAAGTACACATGCGGCTTTGAAAATATTCCGTAATAAAATTATTCTAAATTTGTGACTTCGGCCGATAGATAGCACATACGGTAACCACAAGCTTAATATTGAGAGTGCTAGGTTCCAAATGTTAGTAAGAAATTTGTAAGTATACACTGACAAAAAATTTAACATTTTCAAACACGCAAGAAAAGCTAATTACAAAAAATTTGATGCAAGTAAATATGTGTGCATTTTCGTGAGAGTGAACTTATCATGTAAATATTTAGAGTTGACTGCTAATGATGTTACTATATTGTATTATTTTTATATTACCAAACATTTATTAGTATAAATAGTCTCCCGTGCTCGCTACTTAACGAATACATTTAAAGACATTGATTACAGTTTTTACCATGACATTTTTTGAACGAAGCATTAATTTTGACCACGGTTACCATAAAATGGTAATCTGTACAATCAACCGGGTACTAAGAAGTATTTTTAGCATTTTAGTATTTAATTCGCACAGTCGACGTATGCCCACAAGTAATAGTAAATTTTATTTCAATAGCATTTGAAAAGTACTTGCAAGGTTTGATTTAACGTTACTGCTCTGAATTAAGAGAAAGAAACATGGCATGCATGTAGGAAATTCTAATTGCTGAACATTCCTAACCCATTCGATGTCTCTGCACTTACTGACTTGTAAAATAAAAGGCCAGTTTCCTCGCAAATTTGAGAAGGTCAATAGCGTGGTCAAAGCAAAAACAAATGACATTTCTCGACTGATAGTAGTATTGAAGTAAAAAAAAAAATTCTTTTTGACATTTTTATATTAAACCGGAAAATGGGTGCGGTAAAATTTGGTACGTATGGAGGTTCGGTGAGGTAAAATGTAAATAAATAGTTACAATTCCGAACTTAGTTTAGAATTTCAGTTGCAAAATATACAAATTAACTACGATACAATATCAAGACTGAGACATCAGCAGTTATGTTCATAACATTTACGTAATAACATCGCAAGTAAAAGTTATGATAACTATGTTCTCGAGTAAGGGCGATAACAAATATAACATGTTATTTAAAAAAGATTCTGGGAACTTACCACAGCCGTCAGACCTTTAACAATTGTCGGTTTCTCTCCTGTCTTCTTTTCTTCTTCGGTGGGAATGTCTACTAATTCTACTGTTTGGGATATAGCTTCACCCTTTTCGTTTTTGGCTACGAGTTTGTATTTTCCTTTGTCTGCTGTCGTACAAGGTTCAATCTCCAGTTTTACTGCAAACTCGCCCTGAAATCATAATCATAAATCCCAATTCAAAATGTAGCATGCTTAATTCATTAATTTTGTTTCTGATCATAAAAGGAACATGAGACCTTTATATTTCAATAGTTTTACCGTCAGAAATGGTTACCTCTTTGACTTGTTGAATGGAAATAACGTGCCGGGAGTCTTCACGAACTGGATTTGATTCCTTAAACCAGGTGCATTCTGGCGTGAACTTTGATTGTACAGTGCATTCCACGACAACTGCTTTCCTCTTTATAATTTTAGTAACTTTCGGCCTTTCCTTGATCACTGGAATGACTGGAAACAAACCATAAACACATTTTAAAATTAAAAATCAATTTTTTTATATTATTATTGCCGATGTGTAAAAAAAAGTGTTACTGGTCTAAAAACTACGCATTTGAACGAATAGTTTCATAGGATTATTAAGTTCAGCTTATCAAACTAGATTCAATGTTTAACAATAGCTTCAGATAATCGTAATACTCAAGAAAATATTTGCAAGTAATTTACGAGTGTATGAAATCCTTTGTAATTAATAGCTGAAATAACAATACATCTGAATCTGCAGTATATTCACAGAAATTCAAATATAAATATTGTTAAGTCATGTTGGTGTTCGATGTTAAACGGTTGAAGCTATTTCAATTTTTACAAGCTTAAGAGTAACGCGTAGAATAATTATTTATCCTACTATTTTTATCTCTTAAGATATATTTTAATAAGTAAAAAAATAGGTTATTTTCGCATCAAGTAGAATAAACCAAGAAATCGTCACATGTACATTATAAACGTAGCTTTTAATAAAGATGGTGAAATATACAACTTTAGTCAAATAACAGTATCAAAAAACAATAAATTAGGGGGTCTCTAGATAACGCAAAAAATATATATATGTGTTTGTATATTTGTGAAAGTTGTATACTTCTATGCGTGTGTATGTGTCATAGGATTGCCCTCATTTATTGTATACCTATGTGTGTATGCAAATTTCTGCTTGTTTGGGCCAAATTTGTAGGAAACTTTTTTCAATGCATAATCTTCTGCGTAGGAATTAAAGTTTTAGAAATTTTACCTCAAATCTCACAAATTCTTTAAAAAATTCACACCAGACTGGCCGAAATATTTTAAAGTTAGCTAAATGTAGTTTAGTAAAGGTGTTTCTAATCGACTTCAGAAAACATGTAGGACATAGGTGCCATGTAAAATACGAAGTATACTACTGTCAAATTTTAAAATAAAAGCCTAGTGTTTGTACACTGAGAAAAATGGATTGTTACGACAAACAAATAAATAAATTTGATATTGATTTGTTTGCAATAAATAGGTTACTGTTAATTTAACAATCGTAACGTTGAAGTTACAACTGGAATTTATCTGCTTCGACAGAAAAATTTTGTTGACATAATTTGTTTAAAACTAACTTATATTTGGTTCGTTATACTCATTTTTTCGTAAGATGTTTTACTTAATAATACATGCATTTGTTTTTATCCAAAATATTTGTTCCTTTTAAAAATACGATTGCTAGTTTGCTTACACTATTTTATTTATTTTCTTTTACTATCATATTTAAATGAGTCAACCGTATTTATGACATGCTATACAGATTTGGTCAATTTAACCATAGCAGATATTAAAACAAACAAACGATTTGGTAGGAAGCAACGAAATATGTCCGTTCGGGAAGTCGTTTTTGTAATGGCAGTTATTTAGTACGCATGTGTTGGTCGTTATACACACGATGGTTCAGGAAACTTGTCTCACATTTTTTTTAAGTATAGGTATTTAACTACATAGAGTAATTATTTTTTATATTCGTTTGTATAATTACTTTGAATTAAATTACTGAATGTAACTATAGCGGTTAAAGACATTTTGCCGAGTGCACACGAGTTTAATATTCTAGTCTCTATTTCATGCTGTCTATATCCTGCCGCATATCCGTGTAAAATGTTGTAAAAGATTCGAAGAAGAAAACAAGCGAGAGTCAGCCAAAATACAAGATTTGCGAGTTTATAGGCATTACATGTCACAGGTATACAAATATAAACATTAAAACCCACACCCGTAAGTTTTAGTGGCCTAGGGGTAACATGCCCTGTCGGTAATCTGAAAATTATTGGATCGAATCCGTGTTCGTCCCCACTTATATTTTTTTCCTTTTTTTTATATTCACATGTCAATATATTTGTATAAATAAAAGTTGCTGTGCAAATAACTATTACTTTCGTGATCATCAGAACAAGCAAAATTATTTAAATGTAGTATGCTTTAACGTTTGCTTAAAAAAATATGTTTGATTTAACCATATCTCTATGGCGTCGTCAACCACGTAATTAGTAATTTGGTAAAAAACAAAAATATTTCAAATAAATAATTTGGTTGTAACAAACCATATATTTGTTTGTAACTATTCAAACATACCATTTGGATGTTTCAAACAAATTTTGTGTGATTTTACAAAACATTTTCTCACTGTACTTGCAATAATAAATCAATAAATTTGGAGTATTTATATTATTCGTATCATGAAGGTAAACATATTATAAGCACGTAATCTTAACGTTTAATACCGGCGTCCGTAGCGCAGTCGGTGAGGCACCTATCTACGGTACGTGAGGTCCTGGGTTCGAGTCCTGGCTCGCACATGGCTATTGTGCTGTCCTGTCACATCACTTCTCCCTGATTGGCTCTTAAGAACTCGTTATAAATGGCCCTAAAACCCTCACACCTCACCTTTATCGTGTCATTTTCTTGAGAAAAATTAAATGTGCGCCAGAATTCGAACCTTCACCCTTACACATGTTAACCCCGCGTACTGCTAGTATAAATCATTTAACTGCGTTTATATATACATTTTCGTGATTTTGGGTTCAAAGTAGGAATATGAGAAATAGATTTTACTGAGGCTTTTTTTCTTATATGCCTCTTTAAGTGTAATTTTTATCAGTAATGTTTATTTAAGGGCTTCATGGTCTAGGATGACAATACAATAATTACCTTTATTTTTCTATTATATTCAAATATTTTTCTCGCAAATTACAAAAAGTCTAATAACCTGCAAAATTTCAGTCCCTGTATGAGAATTTTCTCCTTGTTTTGTGAGCCATATAGCGAGCATTCATGACCTACACAAATAAATGTTTTTGTTCACAAGATCATTTATAGTTAAATGAACTTCGCAAGTGTAATTATTTTTACCAGACGGAAAAAACCTATACTACTGTTTTCATTCTGGGGAGGTGTACTTTCTATATTTTATATGCGTGAGCTAAACATGCATATTATACAAACATAAATATTTGTTATTTGCAAATGGCCGTATTGATTTGACTTGAAGTTTTCAATTTTCTAATATCGTGAAATTTAAGACTGCTCGACGTTAGAGCTTTGCCGACTCCTCTGTGTGTGACTCCAAAATAGTGTATATGTATATATATATATATATATATATATATATATATATATATATATGTATATATATATGTATATATATATATATTTATTTATTTATTTATTTATTATTTTATTTATTGAAAGCCATCGTTAAGTAAAATGTTAAAGTTAAATGACAAAGATTTCAATTGTGTAACCACCTTCAACTTTTCAATCTGTATTCTACACTTTAGTTCACCTCGTCGACTGAACTGGACTGAGAAACTCCCCTCCTATTTCAGTGCAGTCCGGGAGTGTTCATAGTAACATTTCAATCCGGATTCTTCACTCCAATCCAGGATGAAAACGGAATGAAATTTTACTATAATCATACCACCTTTATACATACTAAGTGAATAATGCCATGTCAACTGAACCCTACCGTGTTTGAGGAAACTCGTGAAAATGTGTTCTGTGGACCGTTGTTAATGTGCCACTGTATAATCTACCTTATTACATAACGTGTGGAAATGTTGCCATCTGGTTAGAGGCAACACCTCATTGTTTCCTACATCAATTTGTTTCAAGAATTCCTTAAAATGATATGGTTTAATGTGATAGTACCATATCAAAAATTTCGTTTATTTTAACGCGCTGAAAATCAAGTATACTTTCTCCTGAAGGTCAGCGTTACGCACATGCGCACGCATGCACACATGTAACATATATATATATGTATATTTATTTATTTATATGTATATATATACATACATATATAAAGTTCTCTAAAAAGATTTATACATTCCTTAACATATATTTTTAAGCGATTGTAGATGTAATGAGTCGTTCGTTTACTTGAAATGAATTATATTACTTAGGTAGCAGAAAAAAAATTTCTATTAATGCATGTTCTGGGAACTCCAATGTGTCGCAGAGTGAGCATGGTTCGTACGTGTAAATTGCTCTATTTTTCACATATCGGGAAAGAAACTACGTGGTCAACATTGTTAAATGATTTCATTTTAATTTCTTAGAGTTTTTAAGCGCAATAAATTAAAAAACAGAAAATTTTGAAGCTATGGGTAATTTGTTAACTTCAACTTAATATGCCTAGTAATGCTACACTGAAAAAAGAGTACAGTTGCAAGCACCATACTTCTGTTAAAATAGGGACAACAAAACAGTTTGGTAGCTGGTACTACTCTGGACAGTTCCTTCAACAATCTGTTTTGTAGAAGAAACAAAGAGCCCTGGTGCTTTTACACTGCAGATAATAACTACTACAGAACAGATTGTTGAAGGAACTATCCATAGTAGTACCAACCACCAAACAGTTTCGTTGTTCCTATTTTAACACAAGTAGAGTACCTGCAACTATACTTTTTTTTTTCAGTGTAAAAATTATTTTATTTTAAGAAATTAGGGTCAAAATTAAATTGTAAAACCTAGAAGAGAAATGAAATTATAAAAAATTACTATTTGGATCATATTAATTTGTTGTGTTTGGTAAGATATAAAAACTTTAAAATCGAATGTATCTCATACCACTGAAGTTTTTCTTACATTCAAGTTTACCATGCGAACAAATAAAAAATGATTCTTGTATCTGGTATGCAGTCAGATACTGTTTTCTGGCGTTATTTTAAAATAATGCACTTATTGCACATTTGCTTAATATAAAAGTGAATAAGTACAATACGCAACAAACTCTTGCTTCTCATGATTTGCCTTGAAAATTATTGTTCAAACTGCATTAAATGAGTCTTAGTAAACAAAACGCCAAAATATTCACCTTCTGTAAGATAAGCTAGTTTTTCACCACGAAATATTTTGTCAGTGTGGTCTTACCAAATTGATTTATGGTGACCACAAAAACTTTTTGATACCCTCAATAAAGCTTTGCAGTGACTACAAAAATTATGTTACAACTACAAAAATTCAACGTAGGCGTATAACTTAGTACTACCTTATTTTGGTTCAAATGTTGTTAGTAATTATAAGTTTCAAGAAATGAGAAAGTTGACTTTATTTATAAAGCACTAAGAAAGAAGATATTTTTCCTCTAGTCAAATATACTTTTTTAATGAAAAATACATAAAAGGGTAGACTTTACGTAAAAAAATCATTTTTACTATAATCTAGATGATTTTCGGAGATATTTTCTACACGTGTCCTATACATTGTTGAGAACGATAAATTTGGCTTTAGACATTTTAGTGTGGTAAGAAATATTGCAATGCAAGTTAAATGCAAATAATAATTCATTAAGTACAATTAAGTCAGATAATAAAAATAATAACGAGCAACGTAAGGAAGTCTGTGATTACAGTTTCTTCTAAAATTTAATTATTGACAGACCAGTCTGGAAGAGACGGTAACTATTGGTTAAAAAACATTTACCACAATTACTCATTGGTTACGCATGCATGCTTTATAGATAGCATATTTATAATTAATTGTAGTTATCAGTGTGTGTACGCTTCTATCATGACCGCAAAAATAGTGTTTTGGATTGAAACAAATCTTTATATTGTCTTCATATAAGTAGATCTATTTTTAATACTTACTTTCTACGTTAAGAGTTAAATTTGCATTTAACTCTCCCATTGAGTTTTTAATATTACATTTATATAAGCCTGAATCTTCTGCTCCTGGATCCTGTAAACAAAATGCAATCATAAATACGTAATGTAACTATTTCAAGACATGAAACGTAATTAAATTAGTTTTCTTAGGAAGAACTATACGGGATGTTTATCTGAAAATTAAAATTTAGGGATTTCAACACATTGAAAATATTTATATGCGTGTGAAACACAAAATTTTACGAAAATTAATTTAGTATGTATTTAACACATTTCAACATATAAAACAATAATATAACGACACTCTTCTAAATCTCGACCACAACAATTATGCATAATTACAATAAAATACATAAATATAACTGCGTAGGACATAGTAACCTAAGCATAAAGTGGTGTAAGAAAAAAACAGATAAAAATTATGTGATTGTCGGAAGAAAATTACTTTTGTAGGCCATTCTACTTATACGCACAGAAAGAAAATGTATGACATTGAGCTATAAAGTAATTTCCTCTCATGCTTTACTGGTCGTAGCATTATTCGTTGAGAACACTTTGACTCTATTTTTATTAAATAAACAAAAACATTTTAATTACAAAACCAGGGTAGTTTTAACCTACATCGTCTTTGAATGTTAATGTTATAGCAGATAGTCTGATTAATTTATGCAAGAAGCAAATATAAATAAATATTCACTGTGTTAAAAATTTAAATATTATCACCCTAACATTACGTATTCAGAAAAAAATTACTTCTTGTAGTTACAATGAACATTTTATCTTGTAGACAAATTTAAACTATTCCCTGTGCAAAATATATTTTCCTCTTAATTTATGATTTAAACTGATTTGTTTTTTCGTGTAAAATGTTGTTAAATTCTATGCATCATTGTTATTACAAAGTTGACTAATATACAAAGGAAAGTAGTTGCCAATAACATTTAATGCAAATAGTTGGCCACCAGTTTCAAACCTTTGGGTCTAGATAGCTGCGATTTCGCAAGCGGGAAGCCTCTGGGATCATGTCAATATAGGAACATCATAATTGATTTAACGATCACCTTAGCTGGTAACCATTGTTCATATAATACTATTTGGCTTTAGTTTGTTAACCATTAAGCCTTATCAACTGTAGTTACACTCTGATTGCTGTGAATGCAGTTTAAGAAGCACCGAACCGAGCGAGGTGGCACACTGAAAAAAATACTTACTAGCCACTGCAAAATATTTTGTTAAAATGGACCTTACCAAATTTTTTTTTGTAGTGACCACAAAAAAATTTTGCTGTCCCCAATAAAGTTTTGCAGTGATTACAAAAAAAAAATTTTTGTAACCGCTACAAAAATTTTTGGTAAGGTCAATTTTAACGAAATATTTTGCAGTGACTAATAAGTATTTTTTTCAGTGTACAACGGTAACACATTGGACTCGGACATGGGTTCGATCTCCGACTCCGGCCATCCCATCGGTTTTCCATGGTTTCCCGAAGTCGCTGCAAGTGAATGCTGGGATAGTTTCTTAACAATGGCAATGGCCGACTCCTCTCACAGTTCGTGTCATTTTGCTAAGGTGTGTGACACCGTCTCTAATAAGATCGATGTTGACGAGACGTATAGCCTACTTACCTTACCTTAACAAGCACCGTGACCGCCATCGTTTGATAAACATAGTTGGCCGACTTTTGCGAAAATTTGTATGTAGAGATATATATCTTAGCAATTTCTCTTGAAAGTATAGTTTGCTGCCTTCTGCTATCTGCTGGAGCCAGGTGTGTGATTTTTATTTGGTTGAGTGCGCGTCCCAACACATTTGTAATAATAATTAACTACTTAGAGTTCCGGTATGATCATTTAAAACAGAAGGTGTATGGCAATTGTTGGACCACGAATGACGATTATAATTCTCTAAGTACTTCGTCTAAATCTATTTAAATGTCTACGTCAGAAAGCAATTAAATATGCAGTCTGTTCCTAAACATCAGGTAAAACCACTGTGAGGCAACTTCGTTTCCAAAATGGGATGGATAATATTTTAGGAATAATGACGTACAGTAATTAAGAAGGGAGACAGCCACCCTTGAAAATCGACCTTTTAAATGGATTTAACTGAAAATAATAAAACCTAATATCGATTAAAGAAAATTTCTGTGAACGATGTTGTTACTTCATGTAGGCCTTAAGTAGCAATCACCAACTTCAATACACAACTGACAGCGAAGCACGATCGATTGTCTAACGCTGTCAAAAATATGTGGTGCGTTGCGAATGATAGTAGAGGCATCAGTAATCCGGACGACAGTGAGAGTGAGAAATTTTTGTCAGCGCTTAACATCGAGGTCTTTTAGCGCTGGTGAGGGGTGATATGAAGTGAGTATGGAGCAGTGCCAGGATGAAAGGCTGGGGAAACGGGAGATCTCTGAGAAAACCCGCCGACCAACGGCATCGTACGGCACGATTCTTACATGTGAATATCTGGGGTCTGACCCCGCTATGAATCGAACCCTGATCACCTTGGTGGGAGTCGCGAGGTCTGACTCCTCGGCCACCGCGTCCCAGCGCGCGCGGTACTGTTATACCGTGTTGATCGGGTCTCGTATACCAATGTCTTGAGATGTCCCCACATAAAGATAGCAGGTGGCGTCAGGTCTAAAAATAGTAGTGGCTACCTCACAGGTCCGCTTCTGCCTATCCATCGCTCACCAAATGTGGCGGTAATGTGGTGACGAGCTTTCAAACTGAAGTGTGCAGGAGCTCCGTCATGCTGATAACACATAAGCTGGCGTGATTGTAAATCCTCGTCCATCAGCAGAACCGGCAGTTTGTCTTCTAAAAAGGTTAATGCCAAAAATGCCAGCTACGTAAAGTTGCAGCATCGTTGAAGAAATTTTCTTAATCTTTTGTAGGTTCCATTATTTTCAGAAAAAAAAATTAAATGTTGAGTTTTAATGATAGTCCTTATTAGTTACTGTTTGATACTGTTCGTAAAACGTTCTCTTTCCCTTTTGGGAAGGGTATCACCTAATAGTTTTTACACGTAGCTTAAAGAAAATTTTGTGTAGCTCAAATTTATATTTTAACTTACACCATTTGATGATATTGAAATAATACTGGTTGTTATGCCATTCACTATAATTTAATAACTTGTGCTTGTAAGCCAAAGTTAACTGATTCACAAATATAGTGCGCATACGGAAAAACAAGTAGGTACATATGTCTAATTTATTGTAGCACTCAGCTAATTTTACTTTTTGTAAAAGTGTACTGTTTCAATGCTCCAGTTTCCATGTTAGGATATTTAAATCTTAAATAATTTGTAGGTTTTGGGGTACAAAATAATACCCGGTCAAAGTTACGTGTTCCAACTAGTCATATACAAACAGGAAACTTGGTTTGCATGTAAATTAGTATGTGTAACAAGGCTGTGTCGGGAGGAAAAGTACATGCTTTGAGGGATGATAGTACTGGTGATTCTGAATGAAATGTTTCTAATAATCATATGCCCTTTTCTTGACCGTTTCAGAGAAACCTAATTAAAACAACAAGGAACGGGAAATGTGCAGGTGACGGTAAATCACGATACTGTTATCGTATGTTTTGTTTAATTGTGTACATTTCCTCACAAAACATTTTCAAACACTCCACCACCAACTTCAATGCATTTTGCCGCTCTAATAGACAGCGGCTGTGTTGCTGATCTGAGCACATTAGTACATTGCTTTACTTTAGCACAAGCATGGTAAATGCGAGCGAGAAGTTCTTCTCTTGTATCCACCCTGCGCGTGTAGACTTCGCTTTTAAGCCAACCCCACACACAGTAATCCAATGGGGTAAGGTCAGGTGACCTCGATGGCCAAGCAGTGACTCCATGGCGACCGATCCAACGCCCAGGATACGTTTCGTTGCGGTACTGTGTCACTGGCCGCACAGAATGTACAGGAGCTCCGTCTTGTTGCCAAAGGGATATCCTCCAAGTATTCTGGTAACACGTTTTGAAGAAAATCGAGATACCGTACTCCATTAAGACGATTATCTAACACTATTGGACCGATGGGTTGGTCACCGATACAACATAAGATAACAATAGCGTGATTTACTGTCACCTGCCCTAATCCCGTTCCTTGTTGTTTTCATTAGGTTTTTCTGAAACGGTTAAGAAAAGGGCATATGATTATTAGAAACATTTTGCTCAGAATCACCAGTACTATCACCCCTCAAAGCATGTACCTTTCCTCCCGACTCATCCTGTATACTATAGTTATGGATGTATGTACATCTTTATTTATTTTTCGCATAATAACATACACAGTTAAACGTATGTAAAAAAATTAGAAAAAAATTAAAAAAAATAACACTGACTTCAAAAAATCTACCGTGGAAAAAAACACTAAAAAGTAAAAAATAATTATGATATTTTTAGACTGATTAGAGTACAATCAATTTATTTGGACAGTTTATTGTTATTTTTGGAGTCGGTGCCAGCCAAGGTTAGCAAACGTGTAATGAAATAGCGTAGGAGTTTGTGTGTGTGTGTTTGTGTATATATATATATATATATATATATATACACATACATGCATACATATATATGTATACACCTATATATATAATTTAATGTAATTTAACGTTGACTAGAACTAAGAATTTCTAAATCGACACAAAGGCAACAGCCGCGTGGCGTTGAACAACACCTGGTGCAGCGGAGGGCGTATACGGCGGGGCTGGGAGGGGAGCGCCTTGTTTAATTAGGTATTGCTACATTATCGAATCAACGTAATTTTAAACTAGGAAATTTCGTGAAATTGTTAAAAGTTTGGCTGGCACCGGCTTAAATTATAACAACAATTGTATATAACTGTCCTAATAAATTTATTGTATTCAAAGAAGTCTAGACATGACGTAAATATTTTTCACTTTTCAGTGCTTTTTTTTAGAGAAAATTTTTTCAAGTAGTTGTTATTTTTTGTTAAAAAATAGTTTACTTCTTTACTTTTTACGGATTTCCGGTGCCTACCTTCCACATTCGTACTGTCTGTTAAGAAGTTTCGTTATGCATTCGTAGTCCAAGTCAGTCCAGAAAGTAGGTGACCATATTTGGTAGCCACCTAGCCTTGGATTATCATAAACCTTCCAATATCTCAATCACTATACATTTCGTATTCGATTTTTACCGGCGGGGTCGGTCCCCGGATTTTCGCATGTAGGAATCGTCCTTGATGATGCCGCTGGTCAGCGGGTTTTCTCGGGGATCTGCCGTTTCCCCCGCCCTTTCATTCCGACGCCGCTCCATATTCAACTCATGTCACACCTCACCAGCGTTAAAGACCACGATGTTATACTCTGACCAACATCTCTCACTAATATTTTTCGCGACGGTTAGGAGGTGCGCCCCAACGGAGGATCAGCAAGGGAAACCAGCCTGTCATGGTTGTAAGGTACGTGATGTGCGGGTGGCCACCGGGAACCCTCACTATGCCTGGTGGGGTTTATGTCGACTACGGAAGGTATAATGCCTTCCTGGTCTTGCCAGTTACTTGTGGACTTGTGGACGATTACTGCTGATAAATGATGCTTCGGGCCCATTGCCGGGTCTAGCTGGCATAGAGTAAGCAGATCATTGGCGGCGGCACGGGATAATGATGCGTCTCAGATAGCTTCCCTAAGCCAAGGGAACCTGCTGCCTCCTTGGGGCACCGCTGGCAAGTTGCGTTGCAAAAGCAGGTATATCCCAGGCGGTCCCCATGCCTGGTGCATAATAAGCTAAACGATAGGCACTAATTGCCTAGATGTGATAACGCAGTAGCAAATTAGTATGAACCACAGGGGTATCTGCTACATAGTGGAAGTGTAGATCATCGTGATTCATGACACTGGAAACAATGTGGCTGGGCTTTTGACTACTCAACGCGCAGGCCGTTGAGTGCCAAAGCGTGAACTTCCCAACTGCTGCCATGAAAAATAAGTAGTAGCACGAGCTGGCCAGACCCACTGAGATGAAGCCTTGGCCAGGTGAGGCTGGATTCGTGTTGGTGGTGGTTTTAAATACCGCTATGATTAGTGGACATGCTAACATAATCAAGAATAAGGATTCAAGCTAAATTTTAAAGTTACCACAAATTCATACAGCAGCTGTATGCATATGTTCAAGCTAAATTAAAGCTGACCTAAACCCCACTAATTGCCAAACCGGCAGAGGACTGGGCTCAGCATATCAATTCAATTTTTTTTAAATTCGGTTTTGACGAGTTCCCTGATGTATTTTCGAAATCCAAGGTACAATACCAATAAAATTAAAACGGGTCCTACCTGCAAGTATTCCCTTTCCAACGAAAAAAGAATTTTCTAAATCGGTTCATAAATTACAGAGTTCTAAGGCAACAAACATAAAAAATACAACCGAATTGATAACCTTCTCCTTTTTTTTAAAGTCGGTTAAAAATAGGTACCCTTCGAAACCCAACTTAATATAAGACTTTGTATGTTAAATTGTGCTCCGATTTTCCCTTCTCAACGCAGCTTTATTCAGTTGAGACAGAAACCCAAAAATCGCGACACGTATCCTTTATTTATGACGTCCTAGTATAGCCGATCTTAAAATGACTGATACGTATTTTCAAATAAAATTATTTTACAAAATTTACAAAAATTATTAGTTTAATTAAAGTGTAAACAACCGGACAATAGCAAGAATTCGAACTTTACAGCATGCATAGCCACCACACACCGTATAAACATTTGTGAACTGTTAGCCTGGACGGTTCGGCCCTGAACATCTCTTCAACAGTGAGGACATTTAGTAAAACAATCCACGGTGCTGCAGATGATGTCAGAATCAGCCGTAGCTTGTATTTGAAAACCATCCCATCCATTATTAGGAGTGATTTCGGAGAACCACTGTTACCGAATTTAAGACGGCCGTTTCGGAAATGAAACCATTACTCTCCGAATTGCGAGTGCAACGTTTTACCACTGCGCAGTCTAACTAGTTCTGGAGTTCGGCAGACAACGTCCACAATACAATACTGCCGATATAGGCGCGTTCTAATTGACGGGAAACACAAATTTAAGAACTCGTGTAGCGTACATTACCCTTATTTAAGCGTTCCAGGCCACTATATTAACCGTGATCGTTGAGATAGTGAAATTAGGTTTATACACTGCAAAGATTTTGTTATAACCTCTTTGTTAGCTAAATTGTCCAACACTTTGCATGGCTATCAACAGTTCCATGTTTTGTACTACTGAGAGAAAGAATTGTTTCATTATACTAAATATATTTGTTTGGGTGACGTTTCCTTCAGCTAAACATATTTTTGTTGGTAAGACCAAGCTTGGAGTCCTCAAAACAAATTTAATTATTTCCGTGGACCAAATTATTCATTTAAACGCACTTTGTTTGCGCCAAACGTATATTTGGTTACTATAGGACGTCAAATAAATATTTTTATGTAAACAAACAACTTGCTACAACTTGTCAACAAAAAAAATATATAGTTAGTTATGAGTGACGTACTTTCAACCAACAATTTTTTTCGATGGACTAAATGATTGTTGGCAAAACTAAATCCATTTGGTTGACTTGCTGAAGATGGCAGGCTGGCGTGTGTGAGCAAGAAGATGGCGAACACTGTATAACTTAACTTTCAAAATATAAGCTTGTGCGACAAGTAGGACGTCTAAACTGTTAATCAGCAAAGTTCAAGTATCTTAATTTTAGCTATAAGTATTTCAAAGTGGTTAATTCGGTCGATCACAAAAGAAAATGCTATAAACTTGAAAAACACCGCAGCTGCACGTCTCGTTCTTTGTGCTGCGGTGCACGGCAGTAATTTGGTAATATTATTTGACGTCGTTTACCATTTCGCAGACGGAAAACAAACATGTTTGAAAGTAAAGCAGTGCAGTCGTAATTTAATATTAGTACCAACTATTCCTATACAAAAAATAATATTAATATCACAGAAGCGTTCGTAGTTCAGATGGTAAGGTCATGAGCAGAAAGAGGCAAGTTAAGGGATAATGGATCAAATATCGGCCCGGCCATACTTTATTTTCGTTTTTTAGGTCTTAAAATTTCAGAAATTTTTTATAGTTAATAAAATATATATTTTTTTAGTTCTTAAAATACTGCATGTGCTTTTCATACGTCCAGTGAAATTATTTTATGACCAACTAATTATTTGATACTGCTAACGAAATTCAGCTATTTGCCTCAAACAAATCGAGGGAACAAAATTATTTGGTACGAGCAAACAAATATTTCGTTGCCCCTATACAAACATATGATTTGGTTGATTCAAACAAATTTTGTTTGCACCAACAAAATTGTTTCAATAGGTCTGTTATTTACATCATTTAGTTTTCATTGCAATCATAATCAACTCGTGTAAAAGCTTAGATGAGTAAGAACATATTTTTTTTGTTCTTTCCTAAGAAAAATATTAGTTGAAGAAAGAAAAATAATTTTGCCGTGGATACTCATCAGTACCCTAATTCAAATTCTTTTACTTTTACAATGGCTATGACATATATTTGTACCGGTGACCCTTAAAAACGTTTACGTCAAATAAGGTATTAAACAGGATGCTGGAATATTTCACATAAATTATACGATCATAGGTATGAAAATGCAGAATTTTGGCACTACAGTACACGAAGTATAGTAGTGTGGATAGTTTGCGGAGAGGATCGTATTACTGTGGAGTGCCATTGCAGCTATTATAGGCAACTACATACTAGACGAATAGTGTTTAACTGGACGGTAGGATTTGTCCGACGTAGCACTCCACAGCGACACGATCCAGCCCGCGAATCGTGCAGTGGAAGTCATGAGACTTGTAGCACATTAACTGTGCGATTTTGGGCATGAGTTCATGTAAAATTTTTTGGTTCCTCTACATGCGTTGCTTTTGCCACTATCTGTCATCTAAATAACGCTCAAAGATAGTTTGCATTAAAATTTTTCTGTATTTGTAAAAAAGAACTTGAGTTTGATGTCTCTACGCCAAATTTTGCCACAAACCTTACAGCACCACATATAAATACTGTGCAACTCGAAACATGATCTGAGTTTTGTCCCGCGATGTTTGCCAACAAACAGAACGAAAACCATGCTGAAAAATTGACAATTTCAACTTGTAATATCAACCAATGCACGGTAATTTGTAATAAATTTTGATACAGTAGGTATATCTATACTTACTTTAAGTTCCAATTTAATGTAGTAAATGTCTTTTTTCTCTTCAATTTTTATTGATATTTTTGAAGATTCTTTGACCACTTTTCCTTCAAGATACCATACGATTGTGGGTTTAGGGTCAGCTTTCACCGTGCAGTCCATTGTTACTAGCTTTCCTCCTTTGTCTGACGTTATTCGAGGTTTTACAACAAACGTTGGACCTTCTCCTTCAGGTTCTGGCTCTGCTTCAATATTTAGGTTAAGGTTAGCATTAGACTCCCCATATTCATTCTTAACGTTGCATCGGTATGTGCCGCCATCTTCACCGCTGGGATCCTTTAAAAAAAGTGCAATCACAATAAGACGTTTTTAAAAATTGTAATTATCTAAGTTTAAGATACATAAATTAAATACAACAAAATATTTTGTTAAAGCAAATAAATTCTAAAAGTGTATTCAATTTAAAGCGTTTACATCACTATTAAGTAATTCTATCGACGACTATGTAAATTTACTGAAGCAATTTGAGAAATAAATTTGTATGAAATCAAGTGTACTGAAAATACATGTATGCTGTAATTAACGTTATTAACTAACCTTCAGCAAAATATAGATTCTTAACGAAACAAAAGTAATCGTTTCAAAATAATATTTATTCAATTAGAATTTTCAGTAAAGAACACAATTTTATAATTGTTTAGACAAAAATATTTTACATGTATTTAATATTTTACATATATATATATATATATATATATATATATATATATATATATATATATATATATAAAAAGGATAGGTTACAAATTAATAATTGGTGTAGTTGATTACTTACTTACATAAAGCAATTTAAGTATTTTTATTAGAATGGTGTTCCTCAAATAAGTGTAAAATATTATTCATGTTTCGGTTGTTCATGAACACTTGCGTAACGTATACTAAAATTTTTTGACAGTAAAATACTATCTCATAGAAGCTACACAATAAATTCTATAACATTTTTTTTTTGTGAGGGAAATTCGTGTCTCTTTCGTATCGACTTAATAAGTTACTTTAAACTGACTTTGGCGATATCATATATAAAACTCAAATAAAACCGAAATAATTTCCAGTAATTATTTAAAATACAAATTATTATATTACACACATATTCAACTGTCGTAAAAGTGCTGATTTGAGATTTTTATATACTGTGAGATTTTTTTAGTTAACCCGTTGCTTTGTCCTGATTTGGAACATAATTTCCTATTCAAAATACTCTTTATGTGTGCGACGAATAGGGAATTTAATGTAAATGATGGTAAATGAAGATCATAATGTAAACTTAAACGTAATTCCTCCTGCATTCATGGATTTCCTTACTGTATCGAGAATCTGTAAATTTTATGTAATATATCAATACACTGAATTTTCTGGTCGCACTCCTTATGTTTTATAAATAATTTGTTCAGGCACATAAAAGAGTTATTTAAACATTTCATGTAGAGGACATGTAAGTATTGTACACTTTTGTATAATCAAACATTATTAATACATTTTTCAAATTAAAATACTCTATGTACTAAGATTACGACGTTTTCAAGAGGTTAGTAGTACGTATAATCTTATGTAACCATAACCTTAGCGCGTAAAATTATTCATAACATGACGTTTCCTATAAATACTTTTAAACGCATGGTACAAATATATTTACATTCTGATATTTACTATCTTCATGTAATTCGATTGTTCATTTGTTTCTGTTTCATATAAATGTCTTGTAAAATGCGTTCTTAACTAGGCAAATATTACTAAACAAAAACAAACATCTTTAATTATATATTGTGATCACACATTACAAATGTTTCCTTATTCGATAGTTTTTAATTATTTTCAGTCTAACTTCTATTGCGTGCAATGCATATATAACCCTAAAGCTTATATGATTATTATTCAATTAAATTTCTTGTAAGAAGTACTTGCAATGAAATATTCTTAAGATTACGGTATTAATATGAATATCGTACACAATGCTATACTTTTAGAATGTTATTCATGAACAAATAAAATTATTTAATTTTAAATTGAATCAAGTTTAAAACTAGATATCACAAATAAAATATTTTTTTTAATAAAACTGTACGAAAGCTGTGAATTTATAATATTCATAAAAAATTAGGGAATTTATGATTAACTGAACAATTTTTTTTTGTTAATTATCGTCGCCCTGATTTAAATTTACGAAAACATTTACCGCTAAAATATTTTCCGTGACATTTTAGCTTGTTTACCCTATTATGACTACTGTTATTTAAATGTTTTCAAGGGAATCACAATGTTACAGGAGTAACAAATTTCTTATTGGCCAAGTCAACAACAAAGAAAAATCACACGTCATATACTACGTTTAAAGAAACAACTCAATCCGGATTGAACTAGGGGTGGACTGAAGAATAGTGATTCAAATTTTACTTTAAACACCTTCCTACCGCCGGACTGAAGGAGTGGAGTGAGGAATCCAGTACAGTCGGTGAGGTGGACTGGACTGTAGAATCCGGATTGAAACATTTACTTTGCAACCGGACTGAACTGAACGAAGACGAAGCGGTCGCCATATTGAATCATTTATTTGGTTATTTTAGAGGTTAGAATCGTCCTGGGCTAGTTAAATAAAAACTGTTTAAAGTAATAAAACTAGTGGGAAGTGCAAATTAAATAAAAATAAATATTACGACGAATAAATTCAAGCAAAGTGTCTAACAAATATTCACCTCTTGGTTTTTTGATAGTAATTTGTTCTGTAGTTCAAACTTTCGTAAATAGATGTCGCTAGACATGGATTCAGTCCATGTTCACGTGTCAATTTGGATCGAAAATTTTACTATAAACATATTTTCAGGTTCGCTCCATATCGAATCCAGTCCGAGTTTGGTCCAGTCCGTAACTTCACTATAAAAGCACAGATTGTGTTACCTACAAATAAGTTTATATTTCCGCGGTAAATCACTAACTATAATGTTCCATAACATGTTTGAATGTCTGTTTCGAGCATATGCCTTCCTACAGTATTCATCCGATTGCGATGAGTTATCAGTGAGTTGTGTGTGCGCCCGTGAAAGTTTCTAACAAAAAACTATGTCTTCATTTTACACCACTTTAAATTTAAAAAAAAAATCCTTTGTTTCGGGATTTTTTAAAATATATTTCTTCTGCATTTTAGGACTTTCAATGTTATTATCAAAATAAGTGTTATCTCATGTATAAAATTTTGAAGCGCCAAATTGTTCTTATCAAAAACTTGTATTTTTTTATTTAGTTTATTTATTTCATTTAGTAGGCACTACATGCAAATATATTGAAAAGATAAATACATATTTTTGTTTGACTACCTTGACTTAACTTTTGCACGATTCAAAGAAGCACTGAATTGAATACCACGCAAACGAAGTCGCGGACTATAGATAGTCTATATTGTCGCGAAGTGAAAGTTTGAGGTTTGGAAAATACGGGGCAAAATTTAAATTGTATTGTTCGTATGCACCTTTATTTCAGAACTAAAGGTTTTTAACTTATTTATTAGGGTAAGTTTTGCAATTAAATAATCTTTTCGGATTACAAATTAAATTTAGTTTTGTTTCAAAGTTTCAACTTAAGGTTTCGTAAGTGGTAGGGAGCCTTTGCGTAGAAGCAGTTTCTATCTTTGTCAGGTTAATGACCGCACTAGGAAGTGGTGTGGAAGGGAGGTGAGGAAGTGGAGACGAACTATGCATGTTTGTACTTCTGACCGGGTTGTTGGCCGTTTAGTGGGGCGTACACGCTCAAACGTTGATGAATGCCGGTCACGAGACTGAACAGACATTGGTCACAACACGAGTTCTGCGAGCCAGAGACAAGATGTAGGGCTAAGAAAGTTAACTATTGCCTCTTTAGGCGCCCTCTTCAACTTACAGGCTGATATGCATAGTACATCTGCATGTGGGTCTTATCTCTAGTAATGTTTGGGTCAGTGATCACCCTCCTGCGTAGTGTAATTTGAGTTACGTGTGAACATTCATTCTTTGTTGAGTACATATTTCTTGAGGACATAGATGATTAAATTATTTAACTGAGGAGGCCGAACTTTGGCTGGCGAAGTATTGTTTTACAGCCTAACTTTATTACACTCGAGAAGTAGAAATTAAGTAAGTTTGTTTATTTATTTACATTTTCAAAAGGTGTGAAACGTTAATAATCATGTAGAATCGTCGTATTTTGAAAACAATAGTAACGTATTTAATTTTAATTTAAACGCTCATGTAAAATGTTTCAATTGAAATTATTTCTAAACTAAACTAACTCGTGGGGCATGCCCTGTGTTACTCTATAGTTATTAATCTTTTTAAACTTTGATTTAATGACGTCCCTAAAATAATCCTGATTTTTTGGTCCCCTGTGTTAATTCCTTAAGTTGTTATGCTCTTGTTTCACATTAATCGAATTCGTGTGAATGTACTCTACCATTATCACCACTCCTCATAAATGTATTTACGTCAGTAATAGAGCACCACCCAGTCCCTATATTTATTACTATTTTATTTTAATTTTATGATAAAAATATAATAAATGAATGTTTGTCGTCAGTATGCGATGCATGTTTTCCTATACTATTCATCCTACTGTGTGCGTGCGCCCGTGATGTTTTCTGACAAAAAATAAAGAAAATTATATAATCATACCTTCAAATGAGTGTTCATAACGTAGATTAAACGTAATATAAGTTAAACGGTTTCACGTACAGAAATCTTACGCGTGACACGCTACAACACCGACCATGTGCCATGCGAGGACTTCTCTTAAAGTCTCCAAATATAAGGTTCATACAGAGAGGTAAGGGTTGTTTAAGGCATTTAGGTTTTTAGTTTAACGTGCATAAAATATGTTTTGTTTATTAACGTAAATTGATCAAAATGGTTAATTATGTTAAGCAGAAAATACCTAAATACTTATTTATGGTTCGGTATCTGACGCACATATGGATTATTATGTTTTTCGCTTCTTTGAAATTACGAGAAGGAAAAAGTTAAATTTGTTATTATAGCGTGAAGTATTTTTATCCTGTGCTACAGTACAAGTATCGCTGTCCAGCAATTTATGTACTCTACTGTTTGCGGTCTGGATATGCGTCAAATGTTCAACTGCAAGTTTTGTACTGTAGAGCAAGGTGAATACAATTCACGCTATAATAGATAATTTCGCATTTTCCTTTTCAAAATTTCGTAAATACGAAGAATAAAATAACCCTATATGTCGACTGATGCGGAGTCTTAAGACTAATATTCACAAAACTTCGATTGAAAAAAAATCTATATTTTATGAATGCGCAATGTTTTCATTTTACGATTTTTAATTACATTACCTTTATTTCAAGTGTGAGCTCGTAGACGTCTTCTTCTTTTTCTTTAATTTTCATTTTAATTTTTGATGATTCTTTAACAATCGTTGTACCCCTATACCATGTAACTGTAGGCTTTGGTTTAGCTTTACACTTGCATCTCATTGTAATAAGGGTTCCAGTTTCGTTCGGAATTATTCTCGGTTTTTCGACAAATGATGGTGCAAAACCTGCCTCATCCCCACCTGAAAACAATTTCAAAACAATGGTAGACCGAAATTATATCATTATTAAAAGCTTGCTCGAATTTGTAGATCGTCGTGATTGACAAATTTCTGAGCAAAGACAAATGCATTCATTGCATTCAACAGCATTCACTGAGACACACCTGCAAATTAAAGATACTAATATATTAAACATACGTTAGTAAAAATAAGACAAAACAAATGTGCGAGGATAAATCGACATGCCTGAAGAAATATTCACGCACTTAGAGCGGCTTACTTTACATCCTTGGTTGTTCATACCTGTTTCTGCAGCCTATGTCAGAGTTACGAACTAATATAACACTTTACGAACATTTTAAGTAATTTCAACTAACACTCATTCTAGACAAAGACATGAAACCAAGACGTTGAATAATAAAACAACACAAAGTTACATTAACATACAGTAAAATAGCAGAATCATACATAATAACACAAATAAACGTCAATATCTTCGGATAGCATTACTTAACTACAAATGGGAGTATCATACGTCACCGTTTTCTTCTCCATACCTTGAAAGTTTAGAGCAATGTTAGCGTTGCTTTCGCCAAAGTTATTGAAGGCATTACACCGGTAGTTTCCACCATCTTCTTTTGTAGGGTTTGATATTTCTAGCGTAAGAAGATAATTGTCTTTCCCGGTCGCCTTCCTTGACATGCGAACGCGTTTGCTGTCAGTTATAATTTTGGTTCCTTGATACCATGTGATCTCTGGAAGCGGATTTGCTTCCAGGATGCACTCCATAACCAAAATATCTCCATCTTGTCGAATTGTAGGTTTCTTCGGAAACCTAGGCGCTTTTCCGTCAGGAATCCTGAAATTAAATACTATCGTTAGCAAATAATTTGTACTATTAGTTGATGAAATGTGTATACGCAAATACTTTGATATTATTCTGATTTTTAGTGATATATTAAATTTATCATATGATTATTCTATTACTTTTATATTAATAAATTAATTTATAGTAATAATATTGTTGACATTTTATAGTTTTATGTGTGACACCTACCATAATTTCGTAATTAATCTAACTAACTATTACATTGATTCAAACATTATTAGTGTAGCATGTCGAATAAAATTATGTTCATTTTTCTTAATACATTAGAATGCGTTATGCTTTATAGACCTTACAGAATTGTTTGCTATAATATGCTTAATACTGCACTTAAGATAGAAACTTGTGTAAGTAATATTGAAATAAAATATTCGGAAATATTTTACACAAAAATTCACACAGCTAGTTTAATAGGTCCAATATACTTGTATAATAAGTTCAGAAGGTCTCACTTTCTAAGATTAAGAATACTTAACACATTATAAGTAAGATTAACCACTTACTTTTCTGTAGAAAGAGTAAATTTTTTTGACATGTACCAAAAATACGTTCAAGATGTTTTTATTTTCTGTTTTACATCTCAAAAATTACCCCTCACAGTTGCATTAAATGTGTATTATTTTTATTTTAAAACGGATGAACCGATCACTTACAAGAGTATCTGTTTAATTTTGTTAATTTTATTGACTCACTTTTTCAATAAATTATTATCATTTTCAAGAGTGTTTTAAAGAGCTCAAGTATCTTCTCTATAGCTGCGAATTAGTGAGAGCAACACTTGTTACATTTATGTTTTAAGATACTAGCTGACAAAACTGCTCTCCTCGAGCGGATGCACACATACTCACATATTACACATACACATACATTTAACACATACACATATATACCGAGTGTACCACCTATGAGTCGTCAGGCGCATTTTCGCTCCTTAGTTGCTACTTAAAAATGTGTAAAAATGCTTTAATTTTTTGGTCAATTTTGACTAACATTCACGAAGTACATGTCGCTACGTACTAACGTTAGGTCACCCCGTCGATTGCCGAAATAAAATGAAATATTCTACACGATTTAACTTAAAAATACCAACAAAAATGTGTTTCTCTACTAAACGGAATGACACATGGTAAAGCCGACCACACGTTTTATTTCGGCAGACACTATCTAAACAAAGCAGAAGACAGAATGTCAATACACGCAAACACACCAGCGTAAATGCGCCCTGCCGACTCATTTTTGTATGTATGTGTGTTTATCAGCTGTTGCCCGATACCAGACCTTTGTAACTCGAATAGGACAAACGTATCCTTACTGACGATTGCCGAAGTTGAGGGCATTATAAATTTTGGTTCATGCATTGAATAGTTAAATGCTTTACGAGAAAATAACGCACTGAATTTATGTATATTTAATAACATATGTAATCATCAAATAGTTAATTTAATTAAGTATTATCAAAAAACATGTAATAACAAAAATTATATTATGAAGATAACACAAATCTACCAATGAGTAAAACAATTTTTGTAAATTTCGTGTTCTGATGTATGATTTTTGTAAAAATTTGTCCTGCAAACTTCGAACGTCTTCGACGAAAATAAGGTTCTAATAATTTAATAACGTTGAGTAAACTCTTATCTTATGTGCCTCTAATGACCTCATTATCGACGAGACGTAAAGGCAATTTACCTTACCCCTACTTACATGCTCGCTGCCTGATAACGTACAGTTGCCGGAACAACCTGACAGCTGCACTCACAGCTTTGATAACTAACCGAAACTATTTCCGTTAACTTTGAACAAGCACGAGTGACTATACTACGATCCATAATAAGCAGTCATGCGGTGCTCTGTGATGTTGTCAAGACCTGTGCATAGTCTTGTTAAAAAGCCACGTACACAAAGCATGCCTTACCCCGGGACTCAAAACAAATAATCTGTTTTACAGTAATCTGGGGCGTTGTCAACTACACTTAAGGTAGGCTTTAGCTCACCAAATTTGATAGGTACACCCCGAGTGTAGTAGTGAGTGAGAGATATTTGGTCAGCGCTTAACAACGAGGTCTTAAGCGCTGGTGAGGAGTGACATGATGTGAGTAAGGAGCAACGCCGGAATGAATGGGCGGGGGAAACGGGGAATCTACGAGAAAACTCGCCGACCAGCGGCATCGTCCGGCACGATTCCCATCATGCGAAAATCTGGGGACCAGACCCGGATCGCTTTGGTGGGAGGTGAGAGGTCTGACCTCTCGGCCGCCGCGGCCCCGTGAGTGTAATAGTTGGGAGAATATAGTGTCCGAAAATATTTTTCATTGCTGCCTGGAAAACTGGGTACTACTTAACTGATGCTAGTTAAAGAGGGCTGCCATATCAATTTTCAGTGATATTCGGTTCATAAGTTTCCTACATAATATACGTACGAAATCGATAGTTTTTCTTTGGTTGCTATTATATAAAGCGGAGGACAAAAATATTGTCTAATTTATATATTTTTATGCACAAATTTGATACGCTCAACACAGGTTAGTTGAAAATGGCTAGACTTCTGGTATATAGGCCTATAGCATATTTAAAAAAAATCGATTGACGAATATATGAAAAATTACCGTTTGGTTTTATAAAATATGTAAATTTACACGTGCTGGTTTGTAACTACTTGTATCCTAATTTATTGTGAGCCAGTAAATTTTTCCCTGCAATTTAGTTATAAAACCTTATGAAACCTGAACTTTTTCAGTATTTTATTTCATTTGTTAAGTTCTGAATAACGCCCTTTAATATTAGCTGTCTACACAAAAGTATTTCGCCTCGACTAACAAAACTCTGCACACAACATAAACAATATAAGAAATATTCAAATTATCACGCAATGCTTACATAAAAGTTTTACTTCTTAATAACTCAAATATGTTTATGTACAGAAATTGTTTGCCTAAAAACTCAAATACGTGGCAATACAATATTAACTGAAATAAAAAATATTTTATCAATTGGGGTTTCGTAAGTTGCCATTCACAAGAAGGTAATGTACAAACTGGTATTCTTCCAAAACATTTATTTCGTTGATTGAAAAGCAGTGGTCGGTACTTAACTCGCGAACATATTTCCAAACGTTTTGGCTCAATGTCCTGAGATGTTTACAGTCACTTCACGGTCTTTACAAAACTTTTCTGAACTTTTGTGAATAGGGATGGTCGTCCTAATGACTGCTTTAGTTCCTGGAATGAAAAACCATCTGCGTCGGTAATAGATAATATCTTTGTTTAACATTACTGTTCTTAAACTAAAACACATAATTTGAATTCCCCTTACGAGCACAAGTGATAGATACATTGTTATTATATACTATTTTGAAAATACAATTTCGTTATCGCCTGAAATATATTAATTTTGTTCTTATGACATCTGATTCAAGTTTTACTTTTTAAGCAGTGCAAGGATCGGTTAGACTCCTGTAACATTTTTTATGAAAATTTTGTACGCGTCAATGAATTTTATTCCTAATTCGGGTGGTTTTGGATTTATATTTTATTGTTATCAGTAAATATAGGGTTAAAAGTTTAAGTCAATATGCTGGCCCGAAGTTTGAGGCTATTTTGCTTGTTTCGTCAAAAAAAAAAAGACTCGGATAGCAACACGGAAGAAAATAGCGCGCAAAAAGTTTTTATCACTTAAAAGTGAAAACACTGATCTGACATGCCGTATGGTGCGTGCTGTAGGGGAATCAAAACGTATGCTATATTTTCAGGTAAAACGGAAAGCTAGATACATCGCTGTTAAAATTGCATTTAGTGATTGTCTTAAAGGCTGAGTATTCCAAAAATTGTATTTCTTTAAATAATTTTTGTCTTTGTACGAGATATGGTTTGTTATGTTGACATGCATTGTGACTATTTTTAACTGTGGCAAATTTTTCTAGCTTTTATAGTTTTTGTACAGCGGCCTGTCAAAAGCAAAATTTTCAGAAAATGATTTTATGCCAAAAAGTAAAATCAACTGACCTGTCAAAGTGAAAGTATTTCACACTAAATAACAATGTTGCAGGCTACAATGTCTCCTGTACAATAAAAATACATTTTTTTTTGTATTTTTAAAACATTATTATTTTTTTTATTTCAATCTAAAATTTCAGAATATTCCTTAAATACAAAAATATAAAATTTTTGTTTTTATATAGGATACATTGTAGCCTAATACATTATTATTCAAAGTGAATTATTTAAGTTCGGTAAATCTGTTAGTTTTCCTTTCTATCATAAAACCCTCTGCAAATTTGACTTTTGATAGACCATTATACAAAAACTGATAAGTTTTTGTTGCAGTGAAAAATAGTCACAATGTTCGTCTACTGAACAAACCATATCTCGTACAAATATAAAAATCATTAAAACAATAACATTTTTTGGTTAACTCCTCTACATGTTATTGCGATACACTAATTATGTAATTGATACGAGAAAGTAATTTATAGATATGAACAAAAATGTATTTGTAAACAATATTCTAATCAAAATCACTCTATAGTTCCGTCGACATTGAGAAATTTTGTTCACAGAAAGTATTATTGTGTTTGTATACACGCTATTAAAATATTTTGCAGTGTCTACTATGAAAATGTACGAAAAACACGTAATATATTTTGTTATTCTA